>LBNU01014964.1:0-24507 GCA_014162995.1 Artemisia annua | reverse complement strand
GGTGATTCATACAACCCCTCATGGAAAAATCACCCAAACCTTAGGTAGAAGTCAAACCAAAACGTGCCCCAAAACAATTCCTCTAACCCACCTAATCGTTTTCAACCCAACGGTCCTTCCTCGAACCGTACCTTCAACAACAATCCTTCCAACAACTATGGTAGTACCAATAACTTTGAAGGATTGATGTCCAATTTTATGGCATCTCAAGAAGCTCGTATAGCTAAATTCACATCCGAATTTAATCAACAACAAGTAGAGATGACCAATAAGATTGACAACTTCTTGAAGGCCCTTACCAACCAAGTGCTATCACCTCCACATAATGACGCTAGGACCACTAATAGCGGACCCCAAATTAAAGACCCTTCTTCATCCAAACATGCCCACTTCGTCAACGTTGTCACTATTAGACCAATTGATAGGAGTGAGGAAAATAATGAACCTAGGGATGAACTTAAGGAAGTCAAGGTAGATAAGGAAAGTAGGGCAAGCAAGATTGAAGAAGTAGATGATGGAGAAGACTACTTCAATAAGTTACCAACTAGAGAAGAACGTGCAGACCATAAGGATTTATTTGATGACTCCAAGACGCCATACTTCCTAGGTAACCCGATTATCAAAACGGGCGACCCTTCTAATCTCAACATACCATGCAACATAGGAGATTTGCATGTATGGAAAGCTTACATCGACCCTAGATCTCCCATAAACATCATGACTAGATCCCAATACAACTTGATAATGAAAAATCAACTTAGGTATAGGGTGTTCCCCGATAGGGGATGGATTACTAACTTCACGGGAAAAGTTAGGGGATTACCGGTTTATGTAGGGAAATTCACCTATGTCACCGACTTTGTGATTGTAGAAGATATCCGCCCAATAGTCGATGCAAGTTTAACTCAAGTAGTCTTGGGAAAACCGTTTATTGAGGTCTCTAGAATGACTTATGAACCTTTCTTAGGGATAGTTAAATTTAAGGATGAGACCGATGAAGTGAACTACCCAATGCCGTATAAGATTGGGCAATTCCAAAGCTTGTCAAACGTTGAAAAAGAGCTTAAACAAGCGGTCTACTATAGGAATGATGATGATAGACTTAGGGGAGTAGACTATGTCATGGAAAGGATATTCGGTTTCTACAAGGGTTGTTTGAAGTTAGGACCGGAATATAAAACCGGACAAGAGGATGACCTAGAAACCTAGACCAACGATGAAGTCACGTAAGGTACGGTGACTTTGAGTCTAGCTACAAGACTCGTTAATAAAGAAAAGCGCTTCTTGGGAGGCAACCCAAGCTTTGTGTGTTTTATTTGTTTGTTTGTTTGATTTTATTTGTTTCCGTATGTATGATATTTCTTGTTATTGATTCATGATTCAAACTAACTTGTAGAAATGCTTTATTTTGTTTTTAACTTCGTCTTAACTACATATAAAGGTATTTTGCAAAAGCTAAGTGTAAGGGAAATCTAAATCGGTTTTTAAGAACACGAATGAACATGAATCATAACAATGTAAATTGACATACATAATAGTATTTGTTTGAGTCAAATGCTTGTATCGAGTCATAATGAATTTTTGCAGGAATTCCAGGAAGTAAGGTATAGTTTTTCCAGAATTTTTCCGGAAACTTAACATGAGGATTCTGTCAGATCATTTCTGACGGCGTCAGGTGTTACAACCTGACGGCGTCAGGAAATATTTTTCTGCAATTTTTGAAAGTTTTGTTTTTCTTCCAGAAATAAAAGTTTTTGTTAATTCTCTCTAACTTATAATCTCCAGGAATTCTGCAAAAATATTCATTCCACAAGCATTATATCCTATTATAGATTATACCGCCGATTTTATGCGAGGTTGGCCTTTATCTTTTTTTCAGGTTAACAGGTTATTTTGGACAAGAAGATGATTTATATTTTGGAAGGGAAGCTTTGAGAGTTCATCTTTCTTGGAAGAAGATCTAACCATGTTACCTCACTATTTTGTTGTTATTTTATTTTATTGCAATAGTAGTTTTTGGGTTAGTTGACTAGCAACTAATTCCGCCCATTCCTCCAAAACCCGAGATTTTACTTGCTTTCCATAAAATATAAAAAATACAAAAATAATCTCCCTTCACCTTTAGACCTATTAGAGTAGTTTTTCTATCCTAACGAACACTATTCCCTGTGAGAGAACGATCAATCCCCCGTACTTACCAATACACTATACTACACTGACCAGGTACACTGCCTGGTGGGATTGCAAGCTTCTCAAAATCCCTTGAGAGGTAAAACCTGTTGCGTGGTAGCAATCCTACGCACATCAAGTTTTTGGCGCCGTTGCCGGGGTATAGTTATTGCTTAGGTAGATTTTTATTTTATTTTATAAGGTCTACTCACTAGATTCCTTTCTAGTGAGATTTTTATTTTAATTTTCTAGGATTTCTTTAGTCTATCTATTTTCTTCGTGTTTTTGTTCGTAACCATTACCATCCGCCAACATGGAAGGTGGTAACCTCCTTGATCCCAACAACCAGCCTCAACAAAACAACCAACCACAACCAAACCAACCTCCTAGACCCCGCACCTTAGGAGAGTATTCCTGACCTAGCCACCATGGCTATCGCAACACCATTGAGCTCACTCAAGGAGCCAATGTCACTCCCTTGCGATCCGACACCATCCGGTTGGTGCAAAGCGGATGCGCATTCCATGGACTTCGTTCCGAAGATCCAAATCAACATCTCAAGGATTTCCTCAAAATCGTAGACTCCATAGACCTTGATGTTGCCACTCGAGAGACTACCCGATTACGTCTCTTCCAATTCTCTCTGCGAGACCATGCTAGTCAGTGGCTAGAGCGTCTACCCGCAGGATCCATCACCTCTTGGGATGATCTCACAACTCGCTTCTTAGCTCAATTTTTCCCACCGGGGAGAACTACCAAGCTAAGGAAGGATATCTTGATGTTTGAACAACGTCGAGGCGAGACCTTCTACGGAGCATGGATTCGATTCAAGGACTTGCTCCAAAGAGTCCCTCATCATGGCATCAACCTCTGGCTTCAAATCCAAATCTTCTATGACCATGTTGATTACCACACCAAGCGTGCCATCGATCGAGCCGCCGGGGGCAGATTACGGGATAGAAGCGCCGAGGAATCATGGGAAATCATTGAGGAGCTCGCCTCCGACGATGATGAATTGTGGCAAATTTCCCACGATGTACGCGCGGCAGTCAACACATGCTCATCGCCTGATAAAGCCAACCAAATCACCGAGGAAGACGTCAGTGAACTGGAGAAAAGGGTTGAATACCTTATGGAGAAACGAAAAAGACCCTTGAGTCCACAAAGAGCAACTGTCAATTTGGTCTCGAACATTAAGCAGATACCATTATCCGAATCACCCCATAGGGAAGACACTAGACCCTTCCATAAGTATGCTCGCCCCAGCTCACCACTTCAGGAACTTAGTCCAACATTCGAAGTTCGAATGAGAGAATACATATCAAAGCACTCCGAACGATTGGCAAAATTTGAGGAAGCCGTGTACAAACAAAAAGAGGAGGTAGATGGAAAGATGGCGGAAATAATGGGTCTTTTGAGTGAATACACAAAAACAAAAGCTCCCGAAAAGGTATTGGTGCGGAAAGTGGTCGAAATTCCCAACAACAGATTTGCGAGTGCCGTCTCCGTCATCTAAGGGGGTGAAATTAAAGATAGGGAGAAGTTAGTGACAATGGAAGTCAGCAAGATAGACCTCATCCCACTCGACGAGGGGAGCACCAACGGCCGCAATCGCAATTCAGACGACGAAAAGGAGGCTCCCCTGGGTGAGAACCGAATGGTGGTAATACCAAAGTCTCAACCAGTAAGGCATTACCTCAAGCACGAGATAAATAAGGAAACCATAACCGATTGGGTGAGGAATTATCGACGTACTCATCCACCCAATAAGAGGTCAAATAAGACAAAACCAGATGATGAATCTGACGTACTACCCGGAGGTCAATTGTATGAGAGCCTCATAAGACAGGAATTATTCGCAAAGCAAGAATTCCACAGGGTCTTTGAGATACCATGCCGCATTGGAAAACTCAAGTTTCTGGATGCGGTAGCTGACCAAGGTTCCAATGTAAACTTGATGCCATTATCTGTTTACGCTCAACTAACCAATGAACAGCCGTCCATCACTCGTACCAAGCTTTCCTTTGCAAAACATTCTTATGAGCACCCGTTAGGAGTCGCAGAAGATGTGTTAGTCAACGTTGCCGGATTCATGTATCCGGTCGATTTCATGATCGTTGAGAGAAGTGAGACAGATTTGCCAATAATCCTTGGATCACCATTCCTCGCGACTACTAGGGCACAGATCAATTACGAGAGTAGTACTATCCAAATCAAAAAGGGGAAGAAAACAATAAGCTTCCCAACGATCCCACGATATATAAGAGAAGCTAATTTACGGAAGAAGAGGGAGGCGGACCATATTATGCTCCGAGGTAATGTTATAGAAAAGATCCTTGCATGGGAGGCAAGGATTAAAAATTATAAGGAAAATGAGTTAGGAGAAAGTAAGGATGAAAAGGGGAATTCTGTGGAGATTGAGAAGCAAATCGATAGCCACATTGGATTCACGAAAGGAGACTCAGTGCTCCTAAGGCATTTAGAAACAAAGGCACCTACCGATGGACCTAGTCTCTGGTGGTACGGACCATTTACAATTAAAAGCCTATATCAAGATGAGATGGTTAGCTTGATCAGCAAAGGAGGGGGTGAAGTAACTGCGAGTGTGGAGCGATTGAGGTATCATCACCCAGATAATAAGGATTATATTTATCAAGGTTACGTCATAATGCGAGATGAAGTCACGTAATGTACAGTGACNAAGTCACGTAATTTACGGTGACATTGAGTCTAGCTACAAGACTCGTTAATAAAGAAAAGCGCTTCTTGGGAGGCAACCCAAGTTTTGTGTGTTTTATTTGTTTGTTTATTTGATTTTATTTGTTTCCGTATGTATGATATTTCTTGTTATTGATTCATGATTCAAACTAACTTGTGAAAATGTTTTATTTTGTTTTTAACTTCGTCTCAACTACATATAAAGGTATTTTGCAAAAGCTAAGTGTAAGGGAAATCTAAATCGGTTTTTAAGAACACGAATGAACATGAATCATAACAATGTAAATTAACATACATATTAGTATTTGTTTGAGTCAAATGCTTGTATCGAGTCATAATGAATTTTTGCAGGAATTCCAGGAAGTAAGGTATAGTTTTTCCAGAATTTTCCCGGAAACTTAACATGAGGATTCTGTCAGATCATTTCTGACGGCGTCACGTGTTACAACCTGACGGCGTCAGGAAATATTTTTCTGCAATTTTTGAAAGTTTTGTTTTTCTTCCGGAAATAATTTTTTTTTGTTAATTCTCTAACTTATAATCTCCAGGAATTCTGCAAAAATATTCATTTCACAAGCATTATATCCTATTATAGATTATACCGCCGATTTTATGCGAGGTTGGCCCTTATCTTTTTCGCAGGTTAACAGGTTATTTTGGAAAAGAAAATGATTTATATTTCGGAAGGGAAGCTTTGAGCGTTCATCTTTCTTGGAAGAAGATCTAACCATGTTACCTCACTATCCACATCAAACGAATCAGGGGAGTATTTGATTTCATTCTTTCATTTTATTTACTTTTACGTCTTTTATTTGAACATTGGGGACAATGTTCGGTTTAAGTGTAAGGGGGTAAATGAAGACGCCTTAGAGAGTACAATTGTGCTTGATTTTTGTTTGTTTGATAGTAAATTTGTAATAAAACCGAGAGAAATATTTGTTAGGGTAATTTTAGCGCCAATTTAAATTTTTTTTACAACATTTAGAAGTGAGACTTTGGTCTTAATAAGCGTCTCATGGATAGGAAATTATATGACTAGCACAAAACCGTACCACTAAAAAAATTTTCCACCCCAAATATGTGAGGTTCATCCCTAGAATTGGTAGGAAAAGCATCCATTTTTTATGCTATGATGTGTGTACCGGTAGCGCTTAGATTCTAGAACTTGCGTTAGGACCATCTCAAATCCACAAGTGNAAATTTTTTGCAACATTTAGAAGTGAGATTCTGGTCCTATTAAGCGTCTCATGGATAGGAAATTATATGACTAGCACAAAACCGTACCACTAAAAAATTTTCCACCCCAAATATGTGAGGTTCACCCCTAGAATTGGTAGGAAACGCATCCATCTTTGATGCTATGATGTGTGTACCGGTAGCGCTTAGATTCTAGAACTTGCATTAGGACCATCTCAAGTGAGACTACATTCGTGTAGTTAGATCTACTACATGATAAGAGGCATTAGGATTAGCCCTTTGTTTTTACACCCGTGTTTTTTTGTTTTAATAACTTTGGCTACATTAGTCAAGTAATTCTCCCACACCCTTTGCGATGTACCCATTTTTGGTACACGATACCCCTAGTACACCCCTCAGAGCCTATCTTTTCGTTTCGATCTTTGAGCATCTTACTCAAAGTGAGAATTTGTTACACCCCACTTAAATGTACACCCAAATCGCCTTAGCCTACCTTGTATGCACTCATTTTTTAGTGCATTATTGTGACAACATTTGTGTTAAACCCTTTGTTAATTATCTAATCGATTACATGGTTGCTAAGTCGAGTCATATCTTTGTACATATTGTTTTGGGACGATTGGGACTCATGAGTAAAGTACTAGTGTAATGGAGTAATGGGGAAGAACAACATTATTACCCCCGTATGTGCTAAATATTTTAAAAGTACTCCAAGTTTTTCAATTATCTTAATTCGAGTCATTAGAATAGTAATTGTAAAGTTATGTAAAAGTTCAAGTGTAAGGGGAGAACCGAGGCCCCTATGATGTATTATTTTGGATGGTAGGGTAAGAATGTATGAAAAAAAAATCAAAAAATCAAGAAAAATACAAAAAAATTAGAAAAAGAAAAGTAGAAAAACATACGGACTACCATCCCGTTTCCTTTATGTTTGTTTGTGTTTTTGTTATTTTGTTTTTAGCTAAAGATTGAGTCTTGGCTTAGCAACATTGTATAGTGCATGTATTTGATAATGATAGTTAACTCGCCACCATTTAAATACCCTTTATTCCAACCAAACCGTGTTTATCATATCCCTACACCTTACATTATAACCCTTTTTGAAAGCCCTCTTTGGTAGTTTATCTTAGGTGCTTACGCCAAGTGGAGGAGTAATTGATCCTCTCCCAAGCCTATGGTAATCTATTTGCTATGACAGGTAGTGAGAGATATTTTCCGTTTTCATTTATGAGATATAATTCTATGACACTTGAGAGATGAGAGTATCCAAACACTATTTGTGAGGTGCTAGTGTATGATTTCCGTGCTTATTATGATTAGGGTCGAATGACTATTTGTTGTAATTACTTTTATATTTGTGTTAAATGACCCCTAACTCATATTTTGATTGGAATAAAAGCTTATTTGCTTGAGGACAAGCAAATCTCAAGTGTAAGGGTATTTGATGAGACGAAAAGTGTACCCGTTTTAAGGGGTCATTTAAGCCCTAATTCGAGTAAATGTGATCAAATATTGCCCTAAATCGTTCCTTTTGTCATTTTAGGTACTTTTGAGAAGAATTCTGGAAAACATGCATATTTGGACGTTTTTGGAGCATAAAAGTGAAGAAAACGACAAAGTCTCAAAAGAAGCTGGATTTCCTACCTGACGGCGTCAGAGTCACAAGGTGACGCCGTCAGCCAACGTTGACAAAGGAGTGAAATCAGATTACACTAGACGCCCTATGAAGAAAACAAGATGTTTACACCTGACGGCGTCAGGTGTTAGAGAAAGTAGGCCGTCAGGTGTTAACTTAAAGAGTGACGGCCCAGAGCAAAATAAAGAGTGACGGCGTCAGAAGTAAATCTAGGCCATCCGAGAACCCTAATGACGGCGAGCTGACGGCGTCAGAACCCATAACCTGACGCCGTCAGAATGTAAAATCTATATATATTTTTCTATTTTTCATTCATTAGTGTGGAACTTTTGGTACAAGTTTGGGAAAAACCCTAAAGACGATTTTAGCTGTAATTTCAAGGGTTTTTCACCCTTGAAACCTTCATGTTCAATTAAAGATAAGTCCTCACTTAAATTAATCAATATGTCTATGTGTTGGTTAATTATATCTTATGCTTGTCTTTCAATTAACATGCTAGGCTAGATTTTTCTTGTGTTTGCTTAGATCTAATGAAACCTAACTATTAATTATTGGTTGATTGGTGTGTTATTACTTTGTTGGGATGAATGTTTCATCAATGTTAGGCTTAAGAAAACTGGCAATACTCCTATATGGTAACATGCTTGAACGTCTTAAGAAACATGTAACTAAGGCATACTAGGTTATTAAGGTAGTATTTAACGCATGAGCCACTGTTTACAATCCCTATGATTATGTGTACGCATGGTTGTAGGAGGAGATAAGAGCTCATAGAATTGGGGAGATATGTATGCCACCCCATGAATTGTTAAGGAATACACCCGTCATCCACACAAGTAATACATACACCAATTAACCGGTAAAAGATAGTTAGGGAGTAAGGAAGTCTAAGTAAACACATTTGTCTCTATATAAGTTTTCACAACCTTTTATTTTCTTGTTATTTTATTTTATTGCAATAGTAGTTTTTGGGTTAGTTGACTAGCAACTAATTCCGCCCATTCCTTCAAAACCCGATATTTTACTTGCTTTCCATAAAATATAAAAAATACAAAAATAATCTCCCTTCACCTTTAGACCTATTAGAGTTGTTTTTCTATCCTAACGAAAACTATTCCTTGTGAGAGAACGATCAATCCCCCGTACTTACCAATACACTATACTACACTGACCAGGTACACTGCCTGGTGGGATTGCAAGCTTCTCAAGATCCCTTGAAAGGTAAAACCTGTTGCGTGGTAGCAATCCTACACACATCACATCTCAAGGATTTCCTCAAAATCGTAGATTCTATAGACCTTGATGTTGCCACTCGAGAGACTACCCAACTACGTCTCTTCCAATTCTCTCTGCGAGACCATGCGAGTCAGTGGCTAGAGCGTCTACCCGCAGGATCCATCACCTCCTGGGATGATCACACAACTCGCTTCTTAGCTCAATTTTTCCCACCGGGAAGAACTACCAAGCTAAGGAATGATATCTTGGCATTCCAACAACGGGACGGCGTCAGGCTATAATTTTCTGCAATTTTTGAAAGTTTTGTTTTTCTTCCGGAAATAAAAAGTTTTTGTTAATTCTCTAACTTATAATCTCCAGGAATTCTGCAAAAATATTCATTCCACAAGCATTATATCCTACTATAGATTATACCGCTGATTTTATGCGAAGCTGGCCTTTATCTTTTTCGCAGGTTAACAGGTTATTTTGGACAAGAAAATGATTTATATTTCGGAGGGGAAGCTTTAAGCGTTCATCTTTCTTGGAAGAAGATCTAACCATGTTACCTCACTATCTACATCAAACGAATCAGGGGAGTATTTGATTTCATTCTTTCATTTTATTTACCTTTACATCTTCTTTTTGAACATTGGGGACAATGTTCAGTTTAAGTATAAGGGGGGTAAATGAAGGCACCTTAGAGAATACAATTGCGCTTGATTTTTTGTTTGTTTGATAGTAAATTTGTAATAAAACCGAGAGAAATATTTGTTAGGGTAATTTTAGCGCCAATTTAAAATTTTTTACAACATTTAGAAGTGAGACTTTGGTCTTAATGAGCGTCTCATGGATAGGAAATTATATGGCTAGCACAAAACCGTACCACTAAAAAATTTTCCACCCCAAATATGTGAGGTTCACCCCTAGAATTGGTAGGAAAAGCATCCATCTTTGATGCTATGATGTGTGTACCGGTAGCGCTTAGATTCTAGAACTTGCGTTAGGACCATCTCAAATCCAAAAGTGAGACTACATTCGTGTAGCTAGATCTACTACATGATAAGAGGCATTAGGATTAACCCTTTGTTTTTTACACCTGTGTTTTTGTTATAATTACTTTGGCTACATTGGTCAAGTAATTCTCCCACACCCTTTGCGTTGTACCCATTTTTGGTACACGATACCCCTAGTACACCTCTCAGAGCCTATCTTTTCGTTTTGACCTTTGAGCATTTTACTCAAAGTGAGAATTTGTTACACCCCACTTAAATGTACACCCAAATCGCCTTAGCCTACCTTGTATGCACTCACCTTTAGTGCATTATTGTGACAACATTTGTTAAACCCTTTGTTAATTATCTAATCAATTACATGGTTGCTAAGACGAGTCATATCCTTGTACATATTGTTTTGGGACGATTGGGACTCATGGGTAAAGTACTAGTGTAATGGAGTAATAGGGAAGAACAACATTATTACCCCCATATGTGCTAAATATTTTGAATGTACTCCAAGTTTTTCAGTTATCTTAATTCGAGTCGTTAGAATAGTAATTGTAAAGTTATGTAAAAGTTCAAGTGTAAGGGGAGAACCGAGGCCCCTATGATGTATTATTTTGGATGGTAGGGTAAGAATGTATGAAAAAAAAATCAAAAAAATCAAGAAAAATACAAAAAAATGTGAAAAAGAAAAATAGAAAAAACATATGGACTACCATCCCGTTTCTTTTATATTTCTTTTAAGTTTTTGTTAATTTGTTTTTAGCTTAAGATCGAGTCGAGTCTTGGCTTAGCAACATTGTATAGTGCATGTGTTTGATCATGATAGTTAACACGCCACCATTAAAATACCCTTTATTCCAACCGAACTGTGTTTATCATATCCCTACACCTTACATTATAACCCTTTTGAAAGCCCTCTTTGATAGTTTATCTTAGGTGCTTACGCCTAGTGGAGGAGTAATTGATCCTCTCCCAAGCCTATGGTAATCTATTTGCTATGACAGGTAGTGAGAGATATTTTCCGTTTTCATTTATGAGATATAATTCTAAGACACTTGAGAGATGAGAGTATCCAAACACTATTTGTGAGGTGCTAGTGTATGATTTCCGTGCTTATTATGATTAGGGTCGAATGACTATTTGTTGTAATTACTTTTATATTTGTGTTAAATGACCCCTAACTCATATTTTGATTGGAATAAAAGCTTATTTGCTTGAGGACAAGCAAATCTCAAGTGTAAGGGTATTTGATGAGACGAAAAGTGTACCCGTTTTAAGGGGTCATTTAAGCCCTAATTCGAGTAAATGTGATCAAATATTGCCCTAAATCGTTCCTTTTGTCATTTTAGGTACTTTTGAGAAGAATTCTGGAAAACATGCTAATTTGGACGTTTTTGGAGCATAAAAGTGAAGAAAACGACAAAGTCTCAAAAGAAGCTGGAAAACCTACCTGACGGCGTCAGAGTCACAAGGTGACGCCGTCAGCCAACATTGACAAAGGAGTAAAATCAGATTACACTAGACGCCCTATGAAGAAAACAAGATGTTTACACCTGACGGCGTCAGGTGTTAGAGAAAGTAGGCCGTCAGGTGTTAACTTAAAGAGTGACGGCCCAGAGCAAAATAAAGAGTGACGGCGTCAGAAGTAAATCTAGGCCATCCGAGAACCCTAATGACGGCGAGCTGACGGCGTCAGAACCCATAACCTGACGCCGTCAGAATGTAAAATCTATATATATTTTTCTATTTTTCATTCATTAGTGTGGAACTTTTGGTACAAGTTTGGGAAAAACCCTAAAGACGATTTTAGCTGTATTTTCAAGGGTTTTTCACCCTTGAAACCTTCATGTTCAATTAAAGATAAGTCCTCACTTAAATTAATCAATATGTCTATGTGTTGGTTAATTATATCTTATGCTTGTCTTTCAATTAACATGCTAGGCTAGATTTTTCTTGTGTTTACTTAGATCTAATGAAACCTAACTACTAATTATTGGTTGATTGGTGTGTTATTACTTTGTTGGAATGAATGTTTCATCAATGTTAGGCTTAAGAAAACTGGCAATACTCCTATATGGTAACATGCTTGAACGTCTTAAGAAACATGTAACTAAGGCATACTAGGTTTTTAAGGCAGTATTTAACGCATGAGCCACTGTTTACAATCCCTATGATTATGTGTACGCATAGTTGTAGGAGGAGATAAGAGCTCATAGAATTGGGGAGATATGTATGCCACCCCATGAATTGTTAAGGAATACACCCGTCATCCACGCAAGTAACACATACACCAATTAACCGGTAAAAGATAGTTAGGGAGTAAGGAAGTCTAAGTAAACACATTTGTCTCCATATAAGTTTTCACAACCACAATAGTTTAGTTATTTTATTTTTATTGCAATTGTAGTTTTTGGGTTAGTTGATTAGCAACTAATTCCGCCCACTCCTCCAAAACCCGAGATTTTACTTGCTTTCATAAAAATATAAAAATACAAAAATAATCTTCCTTCACCCTTAGACCTTTTAGAGTAGTTTTTCTAACCTAACGAACACTATTCCCTGTGAGAGAACGATGAATCCCCCGTACTTACCACTACACTATACTACACCGACCAGGTACACTGCCTGGTGGGATTGCAAGCTTCTCAAGATCCTTTGAGAGGTAAAACCTGTTGCGTGGTCGCAATCCCACGCCCATCAATTTGGTGGATTTGTGTTAAATAATTAGAAACGGAAAGGTTAGATCTCACCATGTAATCAAGGGTTATAGTGTGCTCGGGATTAAATTTATTCTAGTTTTGTAAACATGTGTCAAAAATTTTCAAAATGGCACGTTTTGTATATTTTGTAAAACTAGAAAATGAGGACAAGTACTAATTTAAGTAATTATTTCGTATTCTATTTCCTATCCCCCCCCCCACTTAGTTTGTGCAAAGTCCCTTTTGAACAAAATAATAAAAAACAATATAGAAAAATAGAATAGAAATGAAAAAGAAAAACTCCCCTCACGCTCGCGCTCTCGGAAGTTCCCTAAATTTTTTTTTCCAATGGGTACTAGCTACGGCGTAGGTCTGTGACCTAGCTACGCCGTAGCTCCCAATTTGAGAAAGAATGTTCATTTGCCTCTCCAATGTTGCTACGGCGTAGGTCAAAGACCTGCTACGCCGTAGCAACAGTCTGCAACAAAATCCAGAAGCTAAAACCTGCACGTTACCATTCCTAATACCAAAATATAAATATTAGTAGCAAGTTATGTTCTAGTAAAGTTATTACAGACCCAAAAAATGATAAATTGTTTTAAAGATAAGGATGGAAGGGATGATAGGGGATTAGAGGTTTTATTCTCGATCTTGATCCTGCTCCATAGGTGTGTAAAATTGAGTGGTAGGGCCATAAGGCTCTTGAGGGGCTGAAGATGAAGTGCTCGGATGCATGAAGCTAACACCGTGCTGGACTTCCATGTTTGGTATGTTGGACTGTTCCACATAATCCGGCCCGTTCCAACGAGGGTGGCTCAAATGCATGTGTTCGAGCATCTGACTGGTACGATCGGCGTTCCATCGACAGTAGTTGGCTTGTTATACCTGCAAGTTTCTAAAGTCAGTGCAAAAACTATCAAATTGTTCACTCATGCCCGAGATCACTGCCGTCATATCGTCCAAATCATTGCCAAAGTTGTTCATGCTCGTCTCTATTTGCCCCATGTGCCTATCCATGACATTCATTCTTTCCATCATTGTCATGGTGGGTCGTACACGCTCCACGGCTACTTCCCGGCTTTCACTAGCCCTAGAACTACCTTCACCACTAGCTCTCCTCATTACCGGCCTCAACACGGGTTCATTCAAAGGGTTGTAGGTGATGATACCAAACTCATCCAACTTAGAAATCCCAATTGAAGATGTTTCGGCAGTCCAATTTACCTTAGCTATGGTTGCTGCAGACATCAACCCAAAACTCCTAGCCAATGTCCCAATGAAGTGGGCCCCCTGAATAAAGCTGCCCTGCTGTGCTCCCTTAGCCTTTCCCGTCATAAACTTAGCCAAATACCATGGGATATCAACAAAGTCCCCACCATCCATACTTTGCATTAAGAATAGATCTTCAACGGTCATCTTTTCGCGTGCTGAATGTCTGGCACGAATTGATACGGCCAAAAGTCTATGCACTAGGCGGCGAATAGGATTCATGACGGTTTTGTAGGAAGGTGGGTTTCTTGACTCGTAACCTGCTAAACCTGATATTTGCTGATAGTAGGGTGCAGGGTTGTAGTTATGCGGCCTTTCCCTTAAACACAAGCTGTAGTAGTCTTGAAAAAATTGGGAATCAACAGTTTCCCTACAGTAAAGTCCCATGGCCGAGATAAACTGCCTCATATTCATTTCTCTTCTCACACCACCAAGCTGAAAGAATAAGCATTTCTCGATCGTCCTAGTGACTTGTTCCTTAAAATCCACAGTCGCCAGAAATTCCCAAACGTATTCTTGGATGACCGGCTTGTGGATAGAGAACACGTTCATGCATACCCTGCAAGTAAAGTGCTTGTTATTGTTTTTGAACTTAATGTGGCATAGGTCTTCAAGTTGTCTATAGGCATTTCCATCGTTAACCCTTTCTAACTCATCCCTGCCAAGGGCCTCAGGGATCTCGATTGTTTTGCTCATGAGAGAGCGGAGCTCTTCCTTGCAAACTTTCCTATCCGCCGGATCATAGTTCAGAAACTTGAACCATTGAGTAGGACCGTTGTTGTTTCCTGTAAAACAAGAAAGTTAGAAACATAATAATTTTAGATTTTAGATCCTACGGCGTAGCGCTGTTAATAGCTACGCCATAGCTGGTTTTAATAAAGACTACGGCGTAGTTCCATAACTTGCTACGCCGTAATCGTCTTAAGTGTTCTGTGTAAAAATTTAAGCTACGGCGTAGCGCTATCACTAGTTACGCCGTAGTTTCGAAAGTGGTTATTCTGTATAAAATATTGAGCTACGGCGTAGTTCAATAACTAGCTACGCCGTAGTCGTCAAATTTTGAAAATTACTTTCTGTGTAAAAACAAGTGCTACGGCGTAGCGCTATGACTAGCTACGATGTAGTGACCATTCTGCTGTCGCTAACTGCTACTGTTACGGGGAAATGATCAATTTGCTACGCCGTAACCATAAAAATTCCTACCAAAGTTTCAAATAAACGTTTCCCACTCAAATATATAGCGGGGCAAGTTCAATTACATCGATTAGTAGCAATTTAAACTAAACCCTAATTTTTTTATTAATTTGAATCGAGTAAACCTAAATCAAACTCATACATTTGTTCAAAACATCAATTAACAGGTTAGATCTTAACCCTAATCGCGTTTAAATCCTACCCATCTAATGCTAGCAAGAACAAACCCTAATAATTGCAAATAAATTATAAGAAAGTCAAGATAAGAAGTTAGGGGCATTTACCAGCCATTGTAGATGCCAAGGAAATGGAATGAACAAATTTCTTGAAAAAGTATTCGAAGAGGGGTCGTGTGTTTGTGAAGAATGAGTTGCAAAAGTGAATGTGTGTGCAGACTCATGGTTATATACCCACTGGTTGCTACGCTGTAGCTCTTCGAAAGGCTACGCCGTAGCTAGTGCAAAAGTTCAGGTTTTATTTTAATTATAAAATATTGCTACGACGTAGTTCGTTTAGCTGCTACGTCGTAGTTAGTGCAAAATTTTTAATGATAAATTGTAAGTTTGCGTACCTGGATTTCGTAACGAGGTCAAAACTCGTATGTAGATCGTCAATGCATGTTTTGTCTTGATCTTTTAATGTGAAAATTGAAACGTACCTTAATTCGCCTAAATAAACTACTCCCCGGCAGCGGCGCCAAAAACTTGATTCGTTTTATTCATCCTGTTTTACATTTATAAACTTGGAGTTATAAGGATTAACACATACTAACGGGCAGTGTACCCGGTCATGTGTAGTAGGCCTTTAGATAAATCCGAGTGTCGTCCCAAGAGCTGTTGTTCTGGCGAACTAAGATAAGTACTAAAAAGGGGTATTAGTTGAATAGAGTAAATAGTAACTAAGACATAAAATAAACAAAAGAGGAAATAAAGATGCTAGGGCTTAAGATAGGTTACTAAGATATTAGGGTAAAGCATATTCATATTTTAGTGTTCTATGTAGTGGGTGCAAGTCAACAAGAGTCAAATGGTCATATCGTCAGCCCTATCTTGCTCCTTGTCCTATTCTCGACTATTGTAAAGCCGAGAGTTCATCGAGCCAAGATGCAAGAGTCATTAAGTTCCATGTTTTAATAGACTTGTTCTAGTGGAACCCGGCATGGTCAGATCTTAGATTCCCTCTAGTTCCTTAAGCACATCCGGTTGGTAGGTGGTCCTAAGGTTAATTCGCACATAAGGAAAGGTAGTACCATGGCCAATTCTTACCAATCCCCACAACCTACTAGTCTAGGGTCCTAGGGTTAATTCACCTAGACTAGTAGATACAACCAAGCTTATACACTACCGAAAATGAGAGGATAACGAACAAGCTAAGAAAACTTCTACATAGATAAACATGAATGATAAACTTAAACCAAATCTTAATAAAGAGAATTCATGAATGTAAAACAAAATAGAATTCGAACATGTATTAGACTAGGATGCTTCTAGTCTAATTATACGTCTTCTCTCTAGCCTTGGTGGTCTTCATTCTTCTTCTGGGTCGTTCTCTCCAAACCCTAGTGAAGGTTTGGGGGAGAGGAACTTGACATCAAATGGACGAATTTCCCTTTGTATTTATAGGGCTCGTTATTGCTACGGCGTCGTCGTATGGTAGGACTACGCCGTAGTCTTTGTAATACTCTCTACGGCATAGCTTGTCGGAATGCTACGCTGTAGTCTTCGTAAAATCTTTCCTACGCCGTAACTCAATGACTTGTTACGGGCGTAGTCTTCGTAAAATCTTTCCTATGCCGTAACTCAATGACTTGTTACGGGCGTAGGGCTCATTACGCCGTAGTCCAATTACTAACTATGGCATAGCCTGTGGTTTTCTCTATTACGCCGTAGCTCATTTGCTTGCTATGGCGTAGTCTTCATCTCTTGGGGTATAAAACATCTAACGGTGTAGTATCATCACTTAAGTAGACCGCAGTGTTTGTGTCTTGATAGTAATTTCAAGCATAATTCCCATTCTTAAGCCAATAAATCATCAATAACGTACTTTTACTCATCTTTACCCTGAAACCAAAATAGAAAGAAATAAGAGTATATATTCTTTATATGAATAGAAAAGATGAGCAATTCAAAGGGAAATTAACGCTTAAATCATGAGTAAATTTGATGTTATCACCCCTCATGGTTGGGTCTGCAGCCCCCATGACCCGGATTGTTAACGTGTGGTTCATGAGCTTAGTGCAACATACCTGACTCTTGATAATTGTGCATGCATCACAATTATCATACACACACATACAACATTTTCCCAAATGGGTGTAACAACGGAGCCCAGGGAACTTGTATTCACTAAAACTTAAACCTATGACTCTCAATCAACACCTAGTGTTGACTTTTTAAGCATGTATCCTAGGTATATCATTATTATGGAGATATGGCAGAAAGAGGCACTGAACTCGGAGGACTTTCAATCTTGTTATCATTCACATGATGCGTGGTTTTGCGACCTTACAACAGGTTTTACCTCTCGAGGGATCTCAAGAGGCTTACAACCCCACCAGGCAGTGTACCTGACCGATGTAGTATAGTGTTGTGGTAAGTACGGGGGATTGATCGTTCTCTCACAGGGAATAGTGTTCGTTAGGTATGAAAATATACTCTAATAGGTCTAAGGATGAGGGATGATTATTTTTGTATTTTTATATTTAATGAAAGCAAATAAAATCTCGGGGTTGAAAGATTGGGCGGAATTAGTTGCTAGCCAACTAACCTAAAAACTACTATTGCAAATAAAATAAAATAACAAGAAAATAAAAGGTTGTGAAACTTATATGGAGACAAGTGTGTTTACTTAGATTTCCTTACTCCCTAACTATCTGTTACCGGTTGGTTAGTGTGTATTAATTGCGTGGATGACGGGTGTATTCCTTAATACCATTCGTGGGGTGGCGTACGTACTTCCCCAACTCTATAAGCTCCTTCTTCACTCCTATGTCGAGCCTGCTAGAAGCTCCTAACATGGGATCATTAGAATTTGCCCATGCATTAAATACAACCATAAAAACCTAGTACGCATTGGTTCATGTTTCTTAAGACGTTCAAGCAAGTTACCGTATAGGAGGTTAGCCAGTTTTCTTAAGCCTAACATCGATAAACAATCATCCAATACAATTAATAACACACCAACAACCAATAATCAATAGTTAGGTTTCATTAGATCTAAGCAAACACAAGATAAATCTAGCCTAGCATGTTAATTGAAAGACAAGCATAAGATATAATTAACCAACACATAGACATATTGATTAATTTGAAGGGAGACTTATCTTTAATTGAACATGGAAGAATCAAGGGTGAAAAACCCTTGAAAAAGCTGACAAAATCGTCTAGGGTTTGTTCCCAAAAAGTTGCACACTAATGAATGAAAAATAGAAAAGTATATATAGAAAATACACTCTGACGGCGTCAGGTTATAGGCTCTGACGCCGTCAGCTCGCCGCCATTAGGGTTCTCGGATCACCTAGATCCATCTCTGACGCCGTCACTTGTAAAATAGCTCTGGGCCGTCTCTTGTTAGCTTTACACCTGACGGCCTACATCTCCTAACACCTGACGCCGTCAGGTGTTATTTTCACATTTTCTTCTTAGGGCGTCACGTATAGTCAGAATCCACTCCTTTGTCTTGGTTGGCTGACGGCGTCACCTTGTGACTCTGACGCCGTCAGGAAGGATTTCCAGCATTCTTTTGAGACTTTGTCGTTTTCTTCACTTTATGCTCCAAAAACGTCCAAAATGATGTGTTTTCCAGAATTCTTCTCAAAAGTACCTAAAATGACAAAAGGAACGATTTAGGGCAATATTTGATCATATTAACACGAATTAGGGCTTAAATGACCCCCTAAAACGGGTACACTTTTCACCTCATCAACACACTATTTTACACTTAGATTCAGGGGACCTCATCTCAATAAAACTATGATAATTTAATGAATGATATCTTATTTATAAAAACGTCTCTTTTTGAGTCGTTTTCTATTACTGTAACTGTGATTCCATGAAGTAATATCCCAACCCTAAATCCGCTGCGAAACGTGAAAATGGGGGTGTTACATAAATGGTAAAAAAGTTGAGATTGGTTGTAGATATTGGTTGTATAGGTGGAGAAATAAGAAAATAATATTTTAACGAAGGATTGTGTTGTGATAAATTGTTGATAAACATGGTCTAACAAGTTATTCTGAAGTTGATAAGTCATAGCATGATGCGGGGGATCAAAATCGGCCAGACATTCTATCCTCGTTAAATTTCTCTTCTTGTGTGTGTTGAGTACTTGACAAAACATATAAAAGAGGAGGAAAATTCAATTGCATACCTTTATTTTGGTGCATACCAAGAGACAAATCCCCACCATCCATCTAGTTTGATCTAAAGGTGGGGATTAACCTAAGATTTAATATGAAAACCTAAGTCCATATTTTTTCCCCCTTTTTCTTTGTCTTTTTATCTTTCTTATTTTTTTTTTAATTTTTTTTGTCTATTTTTTCTAAGTAACATTTTTTTTTCATTTTTTTTTTGTAATTTTTTTTTGTCCTTTTTTTCTAATTCATTTTTTTTAATAATTAACGTTTTTTCCTTCCGATTTCATACGTTTTCGTCGGTTTTCAAACGTTTTCGTCCGTTTTTTTACTCTTTCGTCTACTTTCAAACGTTTTCGTCCGTTTTTACACGTTTTCATACGTTTTCAAATGTTTTCGTTCATTTTTATATGTTTTCATCCGTTTTCATACGTTTTTGTCCGTTTTCCTACGTTTATATACGTTTTCGTCCGTTTTTAGACGTTTTTGTCCGTTTTCATACGTTTTTGTCCGTTTTCATACGTTTTCGTCCGTTTTTTACGTTTTCGTCTCTTTTCAAATGTTTTCGTCTGTTTTCGTCCGTTTTTATACGTTTTCATCCATTTTCGTTGGTTTATATACGTTTTCATCCATTAGGGTTGTCGGATGGCCTAGATCTACTTCTGACGCCGTCACTTGTAAACTTGCTCTGGGCCGTCTCTCTTTAGCATTACACCTGACGGCCTACATTTCCTAACACCTGACTCCGTCAGGTGTAAACATCACATTTTCTTCTTAGGGCATCACGTATAGTTAGAATCCACTCCTTTGTCTTGGTTGGCTGACGGCGTCACCTTGTGATTCTGACGCCGTCAGGAAGGATTTCCAGCATTCTTTTGAGACTTTGTCATTTTCTTCACTTTATGCTCCAAAAACGTCCAAAATGATGTGTTTTCCAGAATTCTTCTCAAAAGTACCTAAAATGACAAAAGGAACGATTTAAGGCAATATTTGATCATATTAACACGAATTAGGGCTTAAATGACCCCCTAAAACGGGTACACTTTTCACCTCATCCACACACTATTTTACACTTAGATTCAGGGGACCACATCTTAATAAAACTCTGATAATTTAATGAATGATATCTTATTTATAAAAACGTCTCTTTTTGAGTCGTTTTCTATTACTGTAACTGTGATTCCATGAAGTAATACCCCAACCCTAAATCCGCTGCGAAACGTGAAAATGGGGGTGTTACATAAATGGTAAAAAAGTTGAGATTGGTTGTACATATTGGTTGTATAGGTGGAGAAATAAGAAAATAATATTTTAACGAGGGATTGTGTTGTGATAAATTGTTGATAAACATGGTCTAACAAGTTATTCTGAAGTTGATAAGTCATAGCATGATGCGGGGGATCAAAATCGGCCAGACATTCTATCCTCGTTAAATTTCTCTTCTTGTGTGTGTTGAGTACTTGACAAAACATATAAAAGAGGAGGAAAATTCAATTGCATACCCTTATTTTGGTGCATACCAAGGGACAAATCCCCACCATCCATCTAGTTTGATCTAAAGGTGGGGATTAACCTAAGATTTAATATGAAAACCTAAGTCCATGTTTTTTCCCCCTTTTTCTTTGTCTTTTTATCTTTCTTATTTTTTTTTTAAATTTTTTATGTCTATTTTTTCTAAGTAACATTTTTTTTTCATTTTTTTTTGTAATTATTTTTTTGTCCTTTTTTTCTAATTCATTTTTTTTAATAATTAACGTTTTTCCTTCCGATTTCATACGTTTTCGTCTGTTTTTACACGTTTTCAAACGTTTTCGTTCATTTTTATATGTTTTCATCCATTTTCATACGTTTTTGTCCGTTTTCATACGTTTATATTTTCGTCCGTTTTTAGACGTTTTTGTCCGTTTTCATACGTTTTCGTCTGTTTTTTTACGTTTTCGTCTCTTTTCAAATGTTTTCGTCCGTTTTATACGTTTTCATCCATTTTCGTTTGTTTATATACGTTTTCATCCATTAGGGTTGTCGGATGGCCTAGATCTACTTCTGACGCCGTCACTTGTAAACTTGCTCTGGGCCGTCTCTCTTTAGCATTACACCTGACGGCCTACATTTCCTAACACCTGACTCCGTCAGGTGTAAACATCACATTTTCTTCTTAGGGCGTCACGTATAGTTAGAATCCACTCCTTTGTCTTGGTTGGCTGACGGCGTCACCTTGTGATTCTGACGCCGTCAGGAAGGATTTCCAGCATTCTTTTGAGACTTTGTCATTTTCTTCACTTTATGCTCCAAAAACGTCCAAAATGATGGAATTCTTCTCAAAAGTACCTAAAATGACAAAAGGAACGATTTAAGGCAATATTTGATCATATTAACACGAATTAGGGCTTAAATGACCCCCTAAAACGGGTACACTTTTCACCTCATCAACACACTATTTTACACTTAGATTCAGGGGACCTCATCTTAATAAAACTCTGATAATTTAATGAATGATATCTTATTTATAAAAACGTCTCTTTTTGAGTCGTTTTCTATTACTGTAACTGTGATTCCATGAAGTAATACCCCAACCCTAAATCCGCTGCGAAACGTGAAAATGGGGGTGTTACATAAATGGTAAAAAAGTTGAGATTGGTTGTACATATTGGTTGTATAGGTGGAGAAATAAGAAAATAATATTTTAACGAGGGATTGTGTTGTGATAAATTGTTGATAAACATGGTCTAACAAGTTATTCTGAAGTTGATAAGTCATAGCATGATGCGGGGGATCAAAATCGGCCAGACATTCTATCCTCGTTAAATTTCTCTTCTTGTGTGTGTTGAGTACTTGACAAAACATATAAAAGAGGAGGAAAATTCAATTGCATACCCTTATTTTGGTGCATACCAAGGGACAAATCCCCACCATCCATCTAGTTTGATCTAAAGGTGGGGATTAACCTAAGATTTAATATGAAAACCTAAGTCCATGTTTTTTCCCCCTTTTTCTTTGTCTTTTTATCTTTCTTATTTTTATTTTTTATTTTTTTTGTCTATTTTTTCTGAGTAACATTTTTTTTTCATTTTTTTTGTAATTCTTTTTTTTTCTTTTTTTTTGTCCTTTTTTTCTAATTCATTTTTTTAATAATTAACGTTTTTTCCTTCCGATTTCATACGTTTTCGTCTGCTTTCAAACGTTTTCGTCCGTTTTTTTACGCTTTCGTCTACTTTCAAACGTTTTCGTCCGTTTTTACACGTTTTCATACGTTTTCAAACGTTTTCGTTCGTTTTTATATGTTTTCATCCGTTTTCATACGTTTTTGTCCGTTTTCATCCGTTTTCATACGTTTTCGTCCGTTTTTAGACGTTTTTGTCCGTTTTCATACGTTTTCGTCCGTTTTTTTACGTTTTCGTCTCTTTTCAAATGTTTTCGTCTGTTTTCGTCCGTTTTTATACGCTTTCATCCATTTTCGTTTGTTTATATACGTTTTCATCCATTAGGGTTGTCGGATGGCCTAGATCTACTTCTGACGCCGTCACTTGTAAACATGCTCTGGGCCGTCTCTCTTTAGCATTACACCTGACGGCCTACATTTCCTAACACCTGACGCCGTCATGTGTAAACATCACATTTTTTCTTAGGGCGTCACGTATAATTAGAATCCACTCCTTTGTCTTGGTTGGTTGACGGCGTCACCTTGTGACTCTAACGCCGTCAGGAAGGATTTCCAGCATTCTTTTGAGACTTTGTCGTTTTCTTCACTTTATGCTCCAAAAACGTCCAAAATGATGTGTTTTCCAGAATTCTTCTCAAAAGTACCTAAAATGACAAAAGGAACGATTTAAGGCAATATTTGATCATATTATCACGAATTAGGGCTTAAATGACCCCCTAAAACGGGTACACTTTTCACCTCATCAAATACCCTTACACTTGAGATTTGCTTGTCCTCAAGCAAATAGGCTTTTATTCCAATCAAAATATGAGTTAGGGGTCATTTAACACTAATATAAAAGTAATTACAACAAATTGTTACTCGACCCTAATCATAATAAGCACGGAAATCATACACTAGCACCTCACAAATAGTGTTTGGATACTCCCATCTCTCGGGTGTTATAACCTATACAACTACATTTGAAATGGAATAAAATCACTCACTACCTGTCATAGCAAATAGATTACCATAGGCTTGGGATCATACGTTTATATACGTTTTCGTCCGTTTTTAGACGTTTTTGTCCGTTTTCATACGTTTTCGTCCGTTTTTTTACGTTTTCGTCTCTTTTCAAATGTTTTCGTCCGTTTTTATACGTTTTCATCCATTTTCGTTTGTTTATATACGTTTTCATCCATTAGGGTTGTCGGATGGCCTAGATCTACTTCTGACGCCGTCACTTGTAAACTTGCTCTGGGCCGTCTCTCTTTAGCATTACACCTGACGGCCTACATTTCCTAACACCTGACTCCGTCAGGTGTAAACATCACATTTTTTTCTTAGGGTGTCACGTATAGTTAGAATCCACTCCTTTGTCTTGGTTGGCTGACGGCGTCACCTTGTGATTCTGACGCCGTCAGGAAGGATTTCCAGCATTCTTTTGAGACTTTGTCATTTTCTTCACTTTATGCTCCAAAAACGTCCAAAATGATGGAATTCTTCTCAAAAGTACCTAAAATGACAAAAGGAACGATTTAAGGCAATATTTGATCATATTAACAAGAATTAGGGCTTAAATGACCCCCTAAAACGGGTACACTTTTCACCTCATCAACACACTATTTTACACTTAGATTCAGGGGACCTCATCTCAATAAAACTCTGATAATTTAATGAATGATATCTTATTTATAAAAACGTCTCTTTTTGAGTCGTTTTCTATTACTGTAACTGTGATTCCATGAAGTAATACCCCAACCCTAAATCCGCTGCGAAACGTGAAAATGGGGGTGTTACATAAATGGTAAAAAAGTTGAGATTGGTTGTACATATTGGTTGTATAGGTGGAGAAATAAGAAAATAATATTTTAACGAGGGATTGTGTTGTGATAAATTGTTGATAAACATGGTCT
>LBNU01014959.1:81600-113809 GCA_014162995.1 Artemisia annua | reverse complement strand
ATTCTTGTAAGGCTTTGTATACATTCTTGGGTTCTATTTGTGATAGAAAACAAGCAAAAAGGCAATTTTGCAGATCTTTATGACTATTTCTTTGATGTAGAGATCTAGCAAAGAAACCTTTGTGTAGCATTTCCTTAGTCACCCTCCTTGTTTGAACACTAGAAGATGGATCACCCAATATATTCTCCTTTGGATGATTTATGTGAACTCTTGTTGTCTTTGTAGGACTGACAGGAATATTGAGTTCCAAGTTGTTGAAGTCAGTCTGAGCACCAAAAATTTCACCTTCAAGAGCTTCATCATCTGTATCTTCATAGATTTCTATCAATCCAGGCATCTCTGGATCATCTTTAGTGTGTTCATCAACCAAGGATATGCCTTGTGTGCCCATTGAAGGAAACTTAAGTATCTCTGGAGTAGCACTTTGCTCAGCAGCAGAGTTGCCTGCAGTTATAGCAACAGTGTTGTCTGCAGCTTTAGCAGCAGAGTTGTCTGCAGCTTTAGCAGCATAGTTGTCTGCAGCTTTAGCAGCAGAATCAGATAAACTGCTGCTGGGAGCAGTTTCCTTGTTGACACTTTTATCAATCACATGAGCTTCACTAGATGATTGCATATAACTCCCTCCATCTCCTTTGGGAGAAGGATCATCTTGTGAGCTGGGAGTCTCCTGAGTGTGAGTAGAAGTAGAACCAATCTTCCATTTATTAACCAGAACAAACTCCTCTTGAGGTGTGGACTTCTTTGCATCTTTAGCTGCAGAAACATTTTCTTTTGCACCTGCATCATGGTTAGTATCTACACCTGCAATCACTGGCTCATAATTCATGGTTTTGGTCAGCATATCAATATTAAACAACCACTCAGGTTCTGTCTTTGCAGTATTAGGTTTATTCTCATCAAACTTAATATGCAAATTCTCCTCTACAAATCTAGTTCTCTTGTTGAACACCCTGAAAGCTTTACTATTTATAGAGTACCCAACAAAGTAACCTTCATCAGCCTTCTCATCAAACTTGCCTAACTGGTCTTTGGTATTTAAGATGGTAATAGGACACCCAAATGGTCTAAAGAAAGCTATCATTGGCTTTTTACCATGGAATAGTTCATAAGGGGTCTTATTGTGAGGCTTAACTACCTTACTCCTATTTTGAACAAAGCAGGCAGTGTTCACTGCTTCAGCCCAAAAAGGTATAGGTAACTTAGAATCTGACAACATAGTCCTAGCAGCCTCAATCAATGTCCTATTTCTCCTCTCTGCAACACCATTTTGTTGAGGAGTTCTAGCAACACTGTATTGTCTTAAAATACCCTTACCCACACAGAACTGATTCATTGCATAATTCTTAAATTCAGTTCCATTATCACATCTGATTATCTTAACTTTATGATTAACTAGGTTTTCTATTCTAGTGATGAATTCTTTAAGAATCTCAGTGGTTTCATCCTTAGAAGCTAGAAAGAATACCCATGTAAACCTGCTAAAATCATCTGTGACAACAAGGCAATATTGCTTCCTATTCAGACTATTCACATAAACTGGTCCAAATAAATCCATATGAAGCAAATGTAAAGGCTTTGAAATGGTATTAACAACTTTGGACTTAAAAGATACTCTGTGTTGTTTACCCTTTTGACAGGCAACACAGGTTTCATGATTTTCAAAAACTTTAGAAGGTAATCCTCTCACAAGATTTCCCTTGACCAATTTGTTTATAGTTTTGAAATTCAAATGTCCAAGTCTCCTGTGCCATAGTTTAGACTCATCAAAAGTGGCCTTTGCAAGTAGACAAGTTAAAGCTCTTTTGGGAACTATGTTCTTTATATGATCACTGTATATGTTATCAGATCTAGGAACTTTGAGTAGCACAAATTTGTCATCTGGCAACTTAAAGTCTGGAGAAAGGATAAGACATTCAGTATCAGTAAAAAGAACAAAATTCCTTTTGTCACAAATTTGTGACACACTAAAGAGATTGAACTTTAGTCCATCCACAAGGAGCACCTTCTCAAAATCCAAACTACCTGTTCTGATAGTACCAGTACCTATGATCTTTCCTCCATTGACATCATTTCCAAAGGCAACACTTCCACCATTTTCAATTAGCTCAAAATCCTCAAGTTGGGAAATGTCTCCTGTCATATGTCCAGAGCAACCACTATCAATAATTCCTTTGTCTTTTAGCTCATCCTGTAGATTGCCCTGCACATGAAAAGTAGAGAAATCAGTTTCTCTTTTTGACCCAAGCCATCACTGGCTTGGATCTGCCCTGTGCATCAACATAATTATACTTAGTGAGGTTCATTGATGCACTGCTGGTATTGGGAACTTTAGATAAAGCATTTGATTTTGGTTTCCAAGTCCAGCAAGCTGAGGCCTTAACAGCATAAAAGTGGTTTCCAACAACTGTATCTGTTATAGATTTTGAAATAGCAGTAGAGCTCTTTGCCTTGGCAGCAGAGTCAGCTTTTGTAACAGCAGCAGAGTCTTTTGCCTTAGCAGCAGATTTTACTGCTCTTTGAGAATTAGGACCAGTTGTTTTATTATGAAAAGGCCTGTTTGGTTGAGCAGTTATAATTGATCTAGTAACACCAGATCTCAATAACACTGCTCTTGGAACCATTTGTCTTTTGGAAGGAGAGTGAGTCCTTTTTGAAAAGTTTTGATGATTCACTCTTGAATATTGGTTCCAAACAGGTTTTTGGTAGACATTACAGTCTGCAATTAAATGCTCAAAGCTACCACAACTATAACATGCCTTCTTTTGTAATTGAAAGTCATTACCTAATTTATGTGAAACTAGGTTATTGAAATTCCTTTGATTACCCCTAGGCCTGTTAGTAAACCTCTCCATGTGATGTCTAGGTACTTCATTATATTCAACCACTTTTCTAGACATATTATGACCTAGCACAGGTTTCAGAAACCTATCCTGTTTAACTCTAGCCATATTAACTTTAGGAATTTCTTCCTTTTTAACATTTTGTATTGGCTCAGTCTGTTCATCCTCACTATCTGAAACCCAATCTTCAATGATGGGTGCATCAGACCACTTATTTTCAACCCTAGTTGTTTGAATAGACACATTACTGATTTCTTCACTAGGTTTGATCTCTTCTGGTTTACTCATGAAGGATAGCTCCTTTCCTGGTGGTGCAAAAGCACTTTTCATTGGAGGAGCTACTTCAGTATACCCTATGCCACTACCTCTTCTCATTAATTGACACTGAATAGTATTATCTATAGCAGTTGAAGCAAACTTATGTTTTTCCACCCTTACAATATGTTTTTCTTTATCTGCAAGAGCCTCATCTCTAGCCTGTTCTGCTTCTGTTAATTTTCTTTTAAGTGTTTCTATCTCAGTGTTTTTAACAAAAAGCTCACCATCCTGTACATTGATTCTATCTACATATTCAAGCTCCATCTCCTTAAGATAATCTAATCTTCTTTCCACATTTTCAATTCCTACTTTATAACTTAAATTATCCAGTTTTAGAGACTCTACCTCTTGCCTAAGACTTTCATTCCTAGATTTAAGTTCATCTATGGTGTCAGAACAAGATTTAAAAGAACAAGTAGAATTATTTGACTCATTGGATACCTCAGAGTCAGAACCAGATGATGAAGAAGCATAGGCCATAAGAGCAAAGTTTTTCTTTGGAGTCTTTACTTCAGCAATAAACCCTTGATGTGGTTCTTCTCCAGCCATGTCACTCCAGTCATAGTCACCTAACCCATCACAAGACACCAAAGCAGTAGATGGCTTTGACTCAGCATCATTCTTCTTTGGAAGTTCTACAATTCTCTTTGGAGCTCTACATTCTCTGGCAAAGTGACCTTTCCTATTGCAGTTGTAGCACTCCATCTGAGATTTGTCAAATCCCAAGTTACCCTGAGGCTTATACTTAAGCTGCTTCCCAGTTCTCTTCAAAAACCTTCTTGCCCTTAGGGTTAACATAGCCATCTGCCACTTCAAATCAATCTCTTCAAGTGCATCAGGAACTATTTGATCAGCATCTTGGTTCAACACTTGAGTACCTGTAGTAAGATCAGCCAAGAAAGCACAAATAGCAGCATCACTCCTATTATCATTGTTGTTAGTACCAGCAGCAGAGTTGCTAGTGCTAGCAGCAGATAAACCATAAGCAGCAGAGTGATTAGCAATAGAGTGAGCATCTGAAGTGTTAGATGTATTGGATGACACAAAAGCTATATTTTGAGCTCCAGAAGATGAAGTAGATGAATTAGATGAGAGGTTCATCTCAGTTTCATATACTTTCAAGTTGTTGTACAGACTATCAAGGCTCATGGTTTCAAAGTCTGCTTTGTTCCTCCACACAACTGTATGCATGCTCCATTCTGGTGTAAGACTTCTGAGAAACTTGAGATTGATGTCTTCTTCAGGAACTAGGTAACCCACAAGCTTCAAGTGACTTATAAGTTTTTGAAGCCTGTTATAAGTGCCATCAAGATTTTCACCACTTAGAGCAGTGAAGTTTTCAAATTGATGCTTCAGAACATTCTTCCTTGACTTTTTAGTAGCTTCAGTACCACCAAACCTTGACTCAACAGCAGTCATAAGAGCCTTAGCAGATTCATAGTGTTCAAAGTCGGCTTGAAACTCATTAGGTATTCCCATTAAAAGAATACTGAGAGTCTTGATATCCAGCTTTCTGAGATCTTCATCTTCTTTGGCCTTGATAGCTAGCTCTTTCCCATCGACGACCCTAGGAAACTTGTCACCATCCAGAACCACATTCCACATCTTGTAGTCAATCATGCGCATATACTGCCTGATGCGCATCTTCCAAAGCTCATACTCTCATTGCTTGAGCATTGGGATCTTGGATGCAGTAATCATATGTGTGTCATCACCCATGGCTCCTTTTGTTGTTATGAACAGACTTTAGTAGTACTTGAGTTCTTCTCGATCACAGCTTCTAGATCACAAGCTCTGATACCACTTGTTAATCCCAGTTGAGCAAACGATCTAGTATAGAAGCTGACTTGAATAGCAACTTATATAATACGCGGAATATATTATATAACTTAAGATGAACACAAGAACAATGAATATCACACTAAACACTTCAATATATTGATTATACGAGCACTCTTACAATGCTAGGGTTTAACAACCTTGAAGTGAATTCGACTTATCTAATACACGTACTTTCTCTAACCCTAGGGATCTCCTTTTATAGACAAGGAACCCTACACGGTTTACAAAGACTTCTTACACACACAAAAGATATTCTAAACCTATAGAATATTTAATACAATCATTAACATAAATACATGACTCAATACTATAATTAACTCTGAGCAGCAGAGTTCTTCAATATGAGCAGCAGAGTCACACGTCCAGCAGCAGAGTCATTCAGCAGCAGATTGATCTTATTAGAAGCAGAGTTACTTAAAACCCAACAATTTGAAGCCTTGTCCACCAAAGCGTTCTTTGAAAATGTTGATTGCATTGTGCAGACGATCATTGACCTCACTTGTACGCTGCAAGTTCAAGTAAATACCATTGAATTTTTGACATTCACAGTTCATTCTTGCCCACTTACCCGTTATCTGGCTTTTGTTACGAAAAGCACCGTCAGATTGGTTATTGGACCTTTCTTTAACCTCATTCCAAAAAGCGGATTCGCCATGGTATTCGTGAACGATTTGCCACATGTCGGCTAACAAGTTTTCTTCTTCAACGGACCAACGATTAGCCATTGTAAAATTGTTTAGAAAGTAAAGTGTGTGCAAAATAATATGTTATGGTATGCTTTATATAGGGGTGTTTAGAAATTCAAATTTCAAAAACTGAGCGGGATATGTGTAAATTTCAAATTCAAAAAACGGGCGGTTAAACGTTTAAAATTCAAATTCAAAAAAACGTGTGCATAAATATTTAAAATTCAAATTAAAAAAAAACGTGTGGAAAAAACTTTAAAATTTCAAATTCAAAAAAAAGGGCGGATAAACGTTTAAAATTCAAATTCAAAAAACAGAGCGGGATAGATTTAAATTTCAAATTCAAAAAAGGTCCTATAAATACCATTCCTAGATGCTCACAATACACCCACACACAAATCATACAGAATTCACAAACAAGTCATACGTAACAATGTCACACAACACATTACCAGATAATGAATCGGTTTACAACACACCACTGAAAGATCTGTTTCCCGTATTCCCATACGACAATCCACCACAAAACAATCCACCACAAGATCTGTTTCCCGTATCCCCATATGACACTTCACCACAAAACACTCCACCGGAAGTTCTGTTTCCACCGGTAAACAATCCACCACAAAACCAACCCAATGCGTTTGGGTTGACTGATGAAGAACTCTTCGAGCAAGATATGTAAGTCTTGTTACAGGTTCAAGCAGAGGAAGAACGTCAGGCAAGAGATCGTGAGGCGCGAGCAAAAGCTAAACAGGATCGGAGAAACCAGAGAGCAGAATGGCGATGGGCTATGGGATTAAACCGTGTGCCATCGAGTGAGGACGATTCGAGTGACGAGGGCTATGGCACAGACTGAATCATTTTCTTGATTCGTAGTTTTATGTTTAATGATGGTAGTTTAATTTAGATGTTTTATGATTAATTATCGTAGTTTAATTTAGATGTTTTATGTTTTAATTATCGTAGTTAATGTAATTTGTGGTTACGTATATTAGTTAATGTAATTTATGTTTTATAAATGTTTATGTTAGTTTTTAAATGAATTATTTGTTAATGTTTGGGGTTGAAATTGAAAATAACTGAGGTGAATGTGAGTTAAGGTGAGTTATAGGTGAGTTATGATACCATGGGGGAAAGTGATGAGTTAAGGTTAAAAGGTTAAATCTGATGTGGCACTGACGTGGCAGTGAGTTATGGAATAACTCACGGTTATGTTACCTTGTGCTCTAAGAGTCTCTTACTCTCTTTCACGAATAAAGAATTTTTTTAATACAAATCTGAATCACATAATATCTTATATCTAACACCAATCATATTATACTAGCAGGGTACCCGCACGTTGCAACGGCGGGTACCCTGAAATAAAATTTTTCGATGAATAATGTATTTTAGTTTATTATGTTCTTTTTGACAATAAATTTACGGATATTAAGAATTTCGTATAGCCCGTGCCCGTTCGGGCTCGACCCGTTGGCCCATGCCTGTTGGGCTCGAGCCCGTTTGGTCCGCGCCCGTTCGGGCTCAAGCCCATTTGTCCCATTACTCGTTCGGGCTTGAATATTTGTATAATGTGCTTTATTATTTGTAGTAGTTAAATTTAATGCAGGAATTATGTTCAATTTGGTTGTATAATATGCTTGATAATTTGGATTTCTTATGTAAGGGGTGTTTTAATAATTGTATTAATTGTATTTATTGATCAGTTAAATAATTGACTACATTAAATAGCATTAATGTGGTGTTTTGTTGTACACTATGCTTCTTGTCTTGTACGTTTGAAAATCATGTGCATTAAAGTGTTGTACACTATGTTTCTTTTCTTGTAAGTAGTAGTCATTATAGTCATTAATAACATTGACCACTTTAATAGCATTAATGTTGTAAGTCTAAAAATTACATCATACTTATTTTGTTGTACAGTATGCTTATTTTATTGTAAATCTGAAAATTGGTTGCAACTATTGTACATTGTGCTTAAATAGTTGTAATTTTTGGTGAATGAGTGTTTTTAATAGCATTAATGTTGTTTGATAGAATTTTGGTCTTAAATTGACACCACGCTTTATTTGGTTGTACAATATGCTTACATTGTTGTAATTCTTAAAAATGAGTGCATTAAAGTGTTGTAGCATGCTTAATTTCTTGTAAGTCTTAAAATTTTGAAGAAAGAGTCATTTATGCTTTATATGTAGTATATATTAGAAAATTCACCAGAATTGCAAGTTTGCAACACTAAAAAGGTATTTTTTTTTTTTTTTTCATTTAATAAGTGAGCTCAAATCTTTGTTGCTTCTTATTAGAAAGGTCCAGAAAAAACTTAATTTTATCTTTCAATTAAAAGCTAAAATAAACATGTTTTCAAACCCACTTAATTTAAAAAACATTCTAGAAAAGCAAACATAAGGTGATGAAAAACACATGCTTTACAAGAACCAAGAACCAATAGCATGTGAGGGTGGTGCATACGAAAAGAAGGTGTCGATCCTTTTGTTATGCATGCATGATTAGAGTCACAATGGTCGGTTTACGTAGCAATATATATGGGACCTTGTCGATAACATGCATGACAAATCAAATATAATATAGTGGGATTATTATACTCCTCATAGCTTTTACTTATTAACTTATACTGTTTATGTAGCGTTTTCATCTAATTATCACCTAATATATGTATCTTTGATTATAACTATTTTACAGCTTATCATCATCTATATGTAGATGTCTTCGTCTAATTAAGTTTGTACGTAATATGTTGTTTATAGATATGAAGTTATAAGAACGCCCATTTATGAAAGACTTGGTGTAAAATTGACAAGTTGGACAAAATTTTGTAATGTTAAATTAGACCAAAATACATTGTGTTTAGACGTTTAGCAGCCTAAACATTGTCTGGTTGATGGAAATGTTCTTGTGGTTTGCATGAAAATAAAATATATTAATAAGAATAGAAACTTTGAAATATGATGGAGACTTTAAAATCACTTCGACACTTTTAACGGGTTGTTTGCATCCCTGCGCGTTCTCATTCAGGACATGACAGTATGGGACCTCTTGCTTAAGGCTTCGGAAGCAAGCAACCAACCCGTGGCTTTCTTTAAAAATTACTTTATGTTCAAAAGTAGATGTTGTAGCATTGATTTTCTTGTTTATCTCTATCGATAGAGGTTCATAATGTATCTACGTAAAGCGACGTCATTAACAAGTTGAATTTCAATCTTTTGGTTGTTTTCGATGGTTGATAATGGTTTCGTTTCCTTATAGTTTTGAGAAAGAGAATGTATATGTTTGGATTTGTGTAACATACGAGTAAAAAGAAGGGGGAGTATCGTGTATCTTTTTAAAAATGGAAGAAGTGATTTGTTAGTTACTTGGTCTTAAATTATTATGTCATTCACATTTTAGATCGATGTAGAGAAATCATTTAACTATCAAGAATTTCCAGCATTCTTCTTACAAAAGAGAACAGAAAATGGCATTTTTAATTAAAATTGACTTTCGCCATTAAATAAATAAATAAAACATATCTCAAGAGCTGTTAATCATAAACATAAATAATATTAGTCGATTGTATGTTACAGGCCCTCATTGTATTTAGGCCTAGCCCATTTGTAACCTTTTCTAGAATTATCTCTTGTAACCTTTATATATGTATCATGTTTATGGAACGAATCAATCAACCATTTATACCATTCTATACCGTGTTTAGCAAAAAGGTTATGTAACCGGTTATTATCGAACTCACCGCCATGGTCACATTGGAAACTTTTTATTTCGCATTGAAATTGGTTCTTAACATAATTACAAAAATGCAGATTTTTATCAAGCATGTCAGATTTATTTCGAAGTGGGTAAATCCATAACTAATGAGAGAAGTGATCAAGAAATAACACGTAATATTTGAAACCACTTTTACTAGTAATAGGAGATGTCCATAAATCGGAATAAATAATATCAAAACAATGTTTAACAATAGACTTGGAACTATGGAAAGGAAGCTTCACATGTTTGCCAAGTTGGCATGCGTGACAAACATGAGGAGACTTTTCTTTATTACACGAAATAAAGTGACGAGAAGCAAGAGACCGTAGCACTTCATCACCGGGATGATCGAGGCGTTGGTGCCACGTGGAGGAGCTTGTGGAGAGAAGAGCGGTAGGGATAGTTGACGGCTTGGTGACGGGATAAAGATCACCGGAGCTATCACATCGAAGGAGGATATGGCGAGTCCAGAAGTCCTTCATAGAAAAACCAAATGCATCAAATTCAATTGTACAATTATTATCTCTAGTAAATTGACGGACTGAAATGAGATTTTTAATTATATTGGGGGTGACAAGAACATTATATAAATGAAGTGGGCGATGAGAGGATGGAATAATGCTATGGCCGGTGTTGGTGACGGGAATATAATTCCCGTCGCCAACGTGTACAGATGGGAATAAGCGTGTGTTAAAAAGTGTACTTAAATTACTTGCATTGGAATTTAAATGGGAAGAAGCACCTGTATACATATTCCACGTTGGGTCTTGCAAGGTCATTGTGCTAAATGTGCTTGGTAATTTTGTCGCATGAGTTGGATAATACCCTGGTGCAGGCCCAAGAAGGCTGCTTGTTGGACTAGGCTGTGGTGCAGCGTACAAGGGCTGGACATGGTGGGCTTGTGGGTAAGACTGGGCCTGATGGTGGGCTTGCATTGGGTTTATTGGGGCGACATAGACAGTAGGTTGAGGTGGGCTGGTTAGGGGCTGTCGTGGGGATGTAAAAGGCTGTGGGTGAGAGTGAGTTGGGCCAAGGGATTGCCGGGCCTGGTATAAGCTTGGTGGAGGCCAGGAAACATGTTGATTGGGCTGGTACGAGTTCCAGGTTTGTGACCGAGTGGTGTTCTCTTTGGTTGCCAAGCCGGACCGATTTCTATGATCATGAATAAACTTACAACGGTCCCCGAATTTACACGACCCTTTGTTAAAGTGATTACAAAGTTGCGGTAAAGATTGTGTTTTAGGGTGGGTACCTTTCGAGTCCGTTTTGGTTGCCATAAGTACAGTGGGGGACGAGCTACTGCTGTCGTAGTTACTGCCCTGGACAGCGGATTCTTGCAAACTAGATTCTTCAAGCAACAACATGTTTCGAGCATTTTCGAATGTGGGTAAAGGTTGGCTGTGACATATGAGGCGAGCTATACCTTTATACCTTGCGTCAAGCCCATTTAAAGCATACATAACAAGATTTTTATCACTAACCTTTTCTCCTAGTTTAGCCAATTGGTCTGCCATGGCTCTAATCTTGGTGCAATATGCGTTTATGGTGAGGTTGCCAAGCTTGATAGATCGAAGGTCACTATCAAGAGTTATTGCACGTGCATCTTTGTTGTCATGAAAGAGATCCTTAATGTGATCCCACAAGGCTTTTGCATTACTAGGGGTTGCGACAACTTGGTCTTGGAGAGATTCTTATAGAGTATCGAGGATCCATACCTTCACTAAGTCATCTTGTTTGATCCATTCAGGATCAGTAGAGCTTGTAGAAGAGCCTTCGATATGGGCTTTTAAGCCAAGGCTACCGAGATGAATTTTGAGGAAAGAACACCAGGAGGTATAGTTATGTTTCTCAAGGCTTAACCTGATAGGCATATTGAACGAAATTATTTTATTTGTGGATGTAGGTGTCGTGTTTGTGATGATGGGGTCATCACCAGCCATTTGATTTGAAGGATTGATGTGTAGGGTTTAGTTACAGAAGGTGCGGTGGTAAAGGAGAAGGGATAGGAGATAGGCGTGGATGGGAGGGAGAATAGGGGAGAGGATATTTGGAGGATCGTAGTATTGGTTTAGCCTGATACCATATTGAATGGTATAATTGGTTGATTGATTCATTCCATAAACATGATACATATATATATAGGTTATAGGAGATAATTTTAGAAAAGGTTATAAATGGGCTAGACCTAAATACAATGAGGGCCTGTAACAAACAAGCGACTAATAAATAAATCACACCATCACAAAAAGCACTTTATTATTATCCAATAACAAAAAGTTAAAAAATGAATTTTTTTTCCCAGTGTTTTGTCCAACTTCAGCGAACTAACCGCAATAATTAAAACTCAAAATATAACGTCTCATATATAGTTGAAAAACTATAAATGTATAGTTTCAATAAAACATGTGAAACTTATAAATAATTATGTTCATAACAAAAGTTAAAGTTTGAACTTTTCAAATTACTGTTAAATCACATGTGATATATCACGCAAGTTTCAATACTGAAAAATAAAAACTAAATAAAAACAACTAAAGAAAATTCGTCAAAAGCATATCAAAGTGCAACTATATTAAAATAATTAAATCCTTTTCATGATTGTGTAAGTTGTTTTGCTCAAATATTACGGTTTTTAGATATATATTTTTAAGAAGAAAGTGGGTGGAATCGGCGTTTCAGTTTATTAGAATATGTGGTTAGAATTAATTGTTCGATCTCTAATGAATTTCAATGAGTATTGCTATATCCTTCTCCTACCCACATAAAATTTGACATGTGTATTTCACTCATTATCTACCCTCATTTAAATCATTAATTTTTTCACTTGTCAAAATCCTGTAAGTAGAAAGATTAGTATGAATGTGAAGTAAAAATAAATATCATTTCTCATTTTTGATACTGAAAATAACTTGCCTCCTTAAATGAACTACTAGCAGGGTACCCGCGCGTTACAGCGGCGGGTACCCTGTAAATGAAATTTTTGACGAATAATATTTTGCTATTATATGTTTACCGTGGCAATAACTTTATAAAAAAGAGATTTGTTTATTTATTATTATTTTTTGGTGTGATATCTTTAAGAAATAGCATACTATTTCATTAAAAAAAATAGTGCACCCATGTAATGTTGCAGCAATATGGATGATGCAGTCGATAAAATATCGAGATGTGAGGTCAAAGTGATTGATAGTGTCTTGTAGTCGCAAGTAGCTAAAAAAACCGGTGTAATAAACTAAATTACATTTGGGCGGTATAAAATCTACACATAATTATCACTGATTTCAGTCACATTTGAAATTGCAGTCCAATATATCAGCCCAATAATTAGCTCAAAATATTCACAAAATTCGGCCTAAGTTTTATCTCAATCTTTTGGTTTGAGCCCGATATGAATTCAATTTCTTAAATTCATAATCATAGCAACGTCACACTCTTAAACCTAAAGACCATTTCGATGTTTTAACATTTCCATACTTGAAATCAATTTAATGTATTGTAAGTTTACTTATAAAACTTATTTTAGTTAGTTGTTATTGATAAATTGAGGTTTCACTCATGACCCATCTTTTTATTTCAACATTAGACTCGACCCACATAAACAAAATAATATTTGGGCCTTTTATGTGTATCCTTAATCCCTTTGTCATACCTTAACCTTAAACCTAAACAAATATATGCAATCACCCATCTTTTTATTTTGTCAGCCACACACTTCTCTCATCATTTTCTGTCAATCTTATCCCACCAAGTCTCAATACCGAACCACGAATCAATTAATCAAAATCCTTTCTTGTTAAACTCAGCCACAAATCAGATCCCTAACCCTTTTTATATCTTCTAATTGGCTCAAAAATTCCACCTAGTTATTTTCGTTTAAATGAATCTCGGGTAATTTTTTTTTCTTGTTCGAATGTCTTTCAAAAATTGAATGCGCCAGGTAGGTGTATCTCATTTTAAGGTAGGTGTATCTCATTTTTTTCTAAATTTATTTTTGGTTTGTAAAGATCAATGATGGGTTATCTTTTTGTTCTTTTAAGATCTTAAAAGATCAATCGAAATTTTAAAGAAACCCGAGATCTTTGTTGTTTCTTTTGTTTTCGTTTAAGATCTTGAGGAAGAGGAAGATGTGGTTTTTTTTGGTTAAGATATTGTTTTCGTTTAAGATCTTCAGGCAGATGTGTTTTTTTTATTTTTATTTATTTATTTATTTATTTATTTATTTTTTGTGTGTGGCTTAGATATTGTTTTCGTTGAAAGAAATATTGATAAATTGTACAACCTGAGATTTTTTTTTCCTTTTCTTTTTCTTTTAATTTTTTATGTTTCGAACTTTGAAGTTGGTGGAAGTCTCAGATTTGGAATTGGACTAATAGCTTTATTTTTAAGTGATTGGCTTGATTAGATTGTACACTATGTTTAAATAGTTGTATATTTTGGTGAAGGGGTGAATTTAATTATGGCTCGGAATTATATGGGTGGGAATTAAATATGGATGAGTTTTAATGAAGGGTTGTACATTGTGTTTAAATGATTGTAATATTGGGTGTAGGGGTGTTTTTAATGCTATTAATGTAGAATTGTAAGGAAAGTGGTCTGAAGTTCAATTCATGCTAGTTTTTGTTGTACACAATGCTTTGGTTGTTGTAATTATGAAAATTGCTTGCTTTAAAATGTTGTAAACCATGCATCATTTTTTGTACATCTGAATTTTTTGGAGAGAGAGTCCTTCCTCCATTATAAGTAGTATAGATAACATGCACAGATAAAAATACATGTTATTCAATAAAGATAATGAGATACTCGATGATTATTTCACGGGGAGGATCAACAACAAGAAATCCAGTAAGACTCAAGAAAGAACTCTAGAGACTGTTGTAGCAAATGAGTACTTTTTGAAAAATATATTAAAAACTATAAAGTTAAAAGCGGCTTTTTCAATTTATAAACATTTCCACTTACTGTTAGACAAATGTTATAATTTTCAATAATGTCTTAAAGATAAAAGCAGTTATGTTTTAATTTCCTTGAAATGTTGAGATAGAAAATTGGTGTGTATAGAAAATCATTCTGAAAAATGGTCCTAACCCACCATACATGTCCCTTTTAATTGTTAAATTTTGTCCCTTAAAGCGGATCCATGGGATGCCCCCATCAATTTCATGTTGGAATGGTGACCACTTAACTAGTTACGTGTTTATGATCTCAAAAGAGGCTTTATATTACGCACTGAAAACTTATCATTTAATAATAATTATGTGAAATGATTTGAACAAGTTTAGTGATGCCCGGGCTTCACGACGGGTAAAAAACTCTCCTTTATCTGTGTTCATAGAAACAAGGGGTAACAAACATAACAATGTAATCTTTAATACAATTTAAGAAATACATCGAAGCTTTTTTACGAAATAGTCTTTGAGAAAATCAAATCTTTCACTATATAAGAGTTCGATTTTATAATAGAGCATTTAGAGATGACCAAATTGTGGGATCACCCTAGTGAATTAATCAAAGCCTTTTTTTTTTTTTTTTTCTTATTTATTTATTTATTTATTTGCCACTTTTGTTTTATGGTAGGATCACCCTAGTGAATTAAACAAAGTTTGTTAAAACAAAAAAAAAGTTTATACAAAAGTTTAACACGTCAAAATACTCAAAAAATTGTTGTCATGAAAGGTAAGGTACTACAGTTATAAAATTTGACAAGATAAAAAGACCGAGAAGCATTTAGAGATAAAAAGAACGGAATATAAAACAAAAAAAAATATGGTAAAATGCAAAAATGGTCCCTAAACTTCCACGAAATCGCAGAAATGGGACCGAGACAAAAAATAGCGCAAAAAAACCACTAACGTTACGTAAAAGTGCAAAAATGCCACCGAGAGCCCTTTTCCGTTAGTTTTCCCGTTAAGTGCCACGTCCATGAGGGTAGTATCGTCATTTCATGGTTCTTTTTATCTCCCGCCAACCTTTCGGAGGACTATTTTTGCAAACAACGTAAACTATTTACTTGAAGCAACTAGATTACTAGAGTTGCTTTTTCAGATCACATTAACTCCCCAAAACCAACCCAGTTAATTCATATCCGTTGTAAAGGAAATCAACCATCAAACCCTAACTTAAAAACAAAAAAAAATCAATCGGAACNGATTTTTTTGGTCCAACTCAAATCAGAAGTATTGATCACAAGTTCTTCTCATTGGTAATCACTGATGGCTATAGCAAGTTCTGTTGGGTATTCTTTTTGAGAACTAAAGATGAAACTTTTCCAACTCTAAAAGAATTTATATCCCTTGTTGAAAACCAGCTAAACAAAAAGGTTAAATGTATTAGGTGTGATAATGGGACAGAGTTTTAAAATGCCTTGTTAATAGAACTTTGTGGGTCTAAGGGGATAAAAAGGGACTATAGCAATCCAAGAACCCCATAACAAAATGGGGTTGCTGAGAGAAAGAATAGAACCCTGATAGAGGCAGCAAGAACTATGCTTGCAGACTCTAAATTACCTACTATGTTCTGGACTGAAGCAGTAAGCACTGCTTGTTATGTTCTGAATAGGGTGTCCATCACTAGACCTCATAACAAGACACCTTATGAACTTCTCACTGGTAAAGTTCCCAGTATTACACACTTTAGACCTTTTGGATGTCATGTGACCATTCTGAATACTAATGATCAACTAGGAAAATTTGATGAGAAAGCTGATGAGGGGTATATTGTGGGTTATTCAGCTCATAGTAAGGCTTATAAGGTATATAATATGAATGCTAAAAAGATTGAGGAAACTCTTAACCTGAGGTACCTAGAAGAAAAGCCTAATGTTCAGGGTCAGGGTCATGCCTGGTATTTTGACCTAGACTATTTAACTGATTATTTGGGCTATACTAGATATGTTTCTAACCAATCTGCAGGTACACATGAGTCTCCCACTAACAATCAAGGAGCCATGGATGCTGACTCTGACTCTGACTCTGAGTGTGAGGAAGCAACTATAGTTGTTCCTTCTTTTCCCTCTCCTTATGTTTCAGGTACCAATGATATACATGTTTCTGATGTGGATGGTGTAGATTCAAGTTATGCAGAGGCATTAGCTAGACTTCAACAACAAGAACATGCAGCCAAGGAAGCTGCTGATGAGCTTGGTTTCGAGTTTGCCAAAGATACTGAAGCACTCTTAAGACAATCTGCTAGTGATGCCCGCAGAAACATTGAATCTGCTGATAGCAGTCCTATTTTTGCTGAAAGTGTACCTCGTGTTCCTGCTGATTCGAATACTGCTGATGCTATTTCTACTGGACCATCCATTTCAGCTGATCCATTCCCCACTTCAACTAGTCCATCCCAAAGTTTTGAAGACCCATTTGGTAGATTTTCATCCCCCACTGATCTTGGTAATCATCAACAAGCTACTGGCATTTTCAGTTCCTCTTCTTATGATGATGATTTTGCTCCTACACTGAATAATCTTCAACCCACTGTTGAAGTTAATCCCATCCCTACTAAGAGGATTCACAATATACATCCTCAAGAAAATATACTTGGAGATCCCAATGCAACGGTTCAAACAAGGAGTTCAGCCAAGAAGACACAATTTGGAGAATATGCTTTTGTTACTTATGTCATGAGTCAACAAAGAGACAATCACACAGATCAACAACATTGTATGTTTGCTTGTTTCTTATCACAAGTTGAACCAACCAGTGTAGCACAAGCACTTTCCATTGCAAGTTGGGTAAAAGCTATGCAAGAGGAGATGCAACAATTCAAGAATCAAGAAGTTTGGATCCTTGTACCTCTACCTGATGGAAAGTTTGCAATTGGGACAAAATGGATATTGAAGAATAAAAGGGATGCTAGGGGCATTATGGTCAAAAATAAGGCTAGATTAGTAGCACAAGGTTTTAGACAGGAAGAAGGGATTGATTATGATGAAGTGTTTGCACCAGTGACAAGGGTTGAGGCCATTAGAATATTTTTGGCCTTTGCATCTTATATGGGGTTTGTGGTCTATCAAATGGATGTGAAGGGTGCTTTTCTATATGGAGAGATTGAAGAAGAAGTGTATGTTACTCAACCTAAAGGTTTTGAAGACCCTAAGCATCCTAACCATGTGTACAAAGTAGTAAAAGCTCTCTATGGACTTCATCAAGCACCAAGAGCTTGGTATGCTCGGCTATCTGCATTCCTGCTGAAGCATGGTTATAGAAGAGGTGCAATTGATAAAACCCTCTTTATCAAGAAGAATTCAAGGGATATCATTCTTGTGCAAGTATATGTAGATGACATCATCTTTGGATCCACTAAGGAAGCTTGGTGCAAGGAATTTGAGGATTTGATGAAGGGTGAATTTCAGATGAGTGCTATGGGAGAGCTAACTTTCTTCTTGGGTCTATAAGTGCAGCAAAAGCCTGATGGTATTTTTATCAGCCAAGACAAGTATGTAAAGGACATACTTCAGAAGTTTGATATGGAGAATGTCAGAACTGCAACTACCCCCTATGAAACTCCCAAAACAAAGCATAACCTTGAACCAGATCCTGCTGTCAATGTTCATTTGTACAGGTCCATGATTGGTTCACTTATGTATTTGACAGCTTCAAGGCCAGACATTACATTTGCAGTCAGTGCTTGTTCTAGGCATCAAGTCACACCCTTGACTTCCCACCTCAATGCAGTGAAGAAGATCTTTAAGTATCTTAAAGGCCAACCAAAACTTGGTCTTTGGTACCCAAGAGAGTCTCCTTTTGTGTTGGAAGCCTACAGTGATAGTGATTATGCTGGTGCCAATTTAGATAGAAAGTCCACCACTGGAGGATGCCACTTCCTTGGAAGAAGGTTGATTTCTTGGCAGTGCAAGCAGACTATTGTGGCCAATTCCTCTACTGAAACAGAGTATGTTGCTGCTGCTAACTGTTGTAGCCAGGTTCTTTGGATACAAAATCAACTACTTGATTATGGTTTAAATTTCATGAACACTAAAATCTTTATTGATAACCAAAGTACCATATGCATAGTTAAGAATCCAGTGTATCATAATAGAACTAAGCACATTGAAATTAGACACCACTTTATTAGGGATGCAAATGAGAAACACTTAATTCAGGTGTTAAAATCCATACAGATGATAATGTGGCTGATCTACTAACAAAGGCTTTTGATGGACCTAGGTTTAATCACTTAGTTGTCCATATTGGGATGGTCAACCCTTGAATGTCATGTTTGAGGGGAGGCATAGGCCTAAGGGGAGGCATATGCCTCTGGGGAGGATTTGTAGAATATGTATTTTGTATACTAACTTTGTTATGCAGGTTACTTGTTGTATATACTAACCATTATCAGGTTTAGATTGTCTTGTGTGTTTTATTCTGTGTGTTTGTTTTGCAGATAAGTGTTTCTGCTGATGTTTTTGTTTCTGCTGATGTTCCTGTTTCTGCTGATAAATGTAACTACTGAGGTGTGACTGCATCCGTAGAATTGACTCATATCAGTGGAATTGAAATAATTAAGTGTACTCAGGAAACAAACATCAAAGTAACAGTCAAGGGAAATGTAAATTCATTAATCATCAATGAGTATTACAAAAGATGGTGAAACTACAGACCCTGACACAACTTGAATCATGACTCTAAACCCTGACATTACTCCACCTTTCCTTTCCCTTTGCCCTTCCCATCATCATCAGAGAGATCTGAATCAAACCCCCAGTTTGGAAGTTTGGAAGAATTTTCTGCTGATCCTGTTGTAGTTGAAGGAGCTTGACTTTGAGGTTCATCCTCATCTGAGGAAGTACAAAGGAAAGGTGATATGAGCTCCCTAGGAGGTGGTTGGAGAGGAATCCAAGGATTGGAGTCTTCAGAAGATTCTGGTGACATGGCCGGATTGGAAACCTTGCTTGATGCTCCAACATCATTCATCTTCTTCTTAGATGGCCTTTTGGTAATGTGGTTCTTCTCTGTTTTTGGGGATTCATCTGTGCTCCTTATTGGTGATTCAATTTGGATTGCAGCATCAGATGGAGGTTCAATAATTTGGGGTTTTGAGCTCATGGTTTTTGCTATTGATGGATAATTAGGTTTTGTGTAAGTTTTAGATCTGTTTTATAGGCAAAAGTCAAAGTGTAGGTCCATTAATGCGTATTAGGTGGCAGAGTAAATACCCTAAGATCTTTTCTAAAGATATTTTTGCACAATACTACTGAGAGTGATTCTGCTGATTAAGTGGTTCCTACGGATTGCTAATACAGTTCCTGCTGATTGTAGTTCCTGCTGATAGAATGTTTGGACTATTTCAGTGGAATCAAATTAAAGTACAGAGCAAGTTAAGATAAAAACATCAGTTTATTCAGGAAGAAAGTACATTCAAAGGGACATCCAACCAAAACACCTAAAACCTAAACATCCAACACATAAAACAAACACCCACTACCAGACAACCTAACATCTACTCCTGCTTTCTCTTCCCTTTGCCCTTGGGATCAGATGTGCCTTCACCAGCTCCCTTGGTCCTCAGCATCTTCTCCACCTCCTTGGGCTTCATCTCAGGCTGCCATAGCCTCTTGCAAACCAGACCCAATACTTGTGGAGGTGGTTTTGGCAACCTCTTGGAAGATTGAGGAACTGGAATTTGGCTCATCCCAACCACAACTCTCTCCATCTCTTTTGTCAGCAGCTTTGAGAGAGGTGGTGGCTCTGAAGGACCTTCATCCAAGTCTTCTTTGAACAACAACTCTAAACGCTTTNCAATACTTGTGGAGGTGGTTTTGGCAACCTCTTGGAAGATTGAGGAACTGGAATTTGGCTCATCCCAACCACAACTCTCTCCATCTCTTTTGTCAGCAGCTTTGAGAGAGGTGGTGGCTCTGAAGGACCTTCATCCAAGTCTTCTTTGAACAACAACTCTAAACGCTTTGTATCATCAGAGGCAACTGAATCATATACCCATCGTGGTAGTTGTGCCAAATCATCATCTGAGTCAGAAGATGAAGAAGGAGGTGGTGGTGGTGGTGGTGGACGAGGAGCAACTGCATCATGTCTTCTCTTACGTGCTTGCTCCTTGGTCCTCCAACCACGTTGGGGTCTAAAAGGCCTTGGAGCAGCTACAACTGGTGGTGGGGCATTGTCATGGTCAGATGAATCTGAAGAGGAGTCGGATGAGATTTCAATAGGGTTCATGTTTATGGGAGATTGGGAGGATTTGGTGAATAATTAAAGATTGGGGTAGAAGATATGAGTATATTGTGATTTGTGCCCTAATTTACAGACTTGATTTGGTCATTAAGTGGGATTTAATGGAATTTAATTGGGACGGTTGGAGAGTAAAATTTAAAAAATACCTTCTAGATGATGCGTTGACCAAAAGGATAGTAATTTAGTATGGTAATTGGTTTCTACGGATAGATGGTTACTGCGGATAAATGGTTACTGTGGACTAATTTGCAATTGGTTTCTGCTGATTGACCACTCATTGCTGCCGATTGACTTTTAGTTGCTGCTGAAGGGTAATAATTGGGTTTATTTGGGCGGTACTTGAAAGTCAAAATTGGTCAAAGATTCGCTTCACGATCCTTTGCCAATTCATTACCACGATTTGGGTAACTTCCATAAATACCCTAACGTGTGTATCCCACGCCCAAAATAACTGATTCACCCTGCCTTTATAATGTCTCCATTTCATAACTTCCCATCATTCATTCCCACGAACCTCTCTATTAACCATTTACTCAGTAATCTTTTCTCCAATGGCTGCCTTTGAATTCAAAAAGGATCACAATAAAGTTGCTTACTTAGGAAAAGGCAAAACCCATGCTCATGAAGTTTTTGAGTCAATGGTGGATTTCTTGAAAAGGTTCAAAATCCATTTTGCTCTCACATGTAGCCCTGACCTCATTTGTGAGTCTCTTGTTTGCCAATTTTGGGCCACTGCTAGAAGAGAGCCAAAAGAAGATCCAACAATGTTGGTTGCAACTATTGATGGGGTCGAGTATGTGGTCACTGAAGATTTGATTCGTACTAAGCTTCAATTGAATGATAAACATGGTATCTATCATAATGACGGGGAAATCATACTTGTTGGGTTAAGAGATATTGGATACCACGGAGAAGTTACTAATGCTTGGTACAAGAATAGGTTGTGCCCCAAATGGAGATTCTTGATGCATACCCTGTTGCAGTGTCTCAGTCCAAAGTCAGGAGGCTGGGATCAATTCTCTACTTATCTTGGTTGTGCAATTGTCTGTTTATCACAGGGTACTACTTTTGATTTTTCAAGATATATTTTTCAGTGTATGTGTGATAATATTAGTGCTAAGAAAAATAAGTTTTTAATGTACCCTAGGTTCTTACAAGTAATAATAGGCATAGAGACCCAAGACAGGACACATCACCCTATTGTCCCTCTAACTACTAAAGTATTCTCAAATATGAATAGTGGGTTTAACGGGGAACATTGGCCTCTTTTGCCAGCTATGTTGCCTAGTGGCAATAATGCTGAAGCAGGGGATGCTGCTGATGGTGGACAACCACCTCAGCCTAATGCTGCTGGTGGGATTGCATCAGTTGCTGCTGATGCATCTGCATCAGTTGCTGCTGAGGCAGGGACATCCTCATCTGCAACTGCTGGTCCATCCAATGCTGCTGATGCAACTGCATCTACTACTGCGGATACTCAGCAACCATCATCTCCCAGACCTGTTGCTCCTACTGAGCATGTCAATGTCCCTGCAGACCCAACACAGTCTGTTAATGAGGATGTTGATGACTTGGCCTACACATCACCTAGGCACACCTCTGACCAGATGACCACCAGTCCACCTCATGTGTCTGAACAATCTTTAGATGAGCCCCTTATGGACCACATGTTGAGCTTGCTTTTACTTCTCTATATGAGTCTCATGATGAGCCATCTACCTCTCACATACAGAGGTCTCCTAGTCCAACTAGAGAGGCTTTTGTTGAGAAACCTAATTCTACTGATGGTCTTCATGTTTCTCTTGATAGGTCCCAGGATGCTCCTAAATCAGCAGGTAATCCTGCTGATGGAGTTGAGGACCCTATTACTCTCACCAATGTATATGCTTTACTTGGCAGGNATACAGAGGTCTCCTAGTCCAACTAGAGAGGCTTTTGTTGAGAAACCTAATTCTACTGATGGTCTTCATGTTTCTCTTGATAGGTCCCAGGATGCTCCTAAATCAGCAGGTAATCCTGCTGATGGAGTTGAGGACCCTATTACTCTCACCAATGTATATGCTTTACTTGGCAGGTATGTGAAGCAGGTTGACAACTTGGAGAAAGAGCTCAAAGAAACAAAGACAACTCTTGGGGGACAGATTTCTGCTCTTCAGACCAGGGTTAAAGATTTGGAGGATCAAATGGGTCAGAAGAAGAAAAGGAAATTGGTGATTGGATCAGAGGATGAAGAAGAGGATGTGGACCCCCTTATTGTGTTAGCAGATGCATCTTTGGCTCAGAAAACACCTTCTCCTAAGGCCACACATATTGATACTTCTAAGACCAAGGTGCAGACACCTATTCTAACTCAAAAGAGGAAGAGGCGCCAATATCTCAACAAGGCTGCTCCAGTTGTTGATCCAGTGGTTCAGTTGGATTCTGCAAAAGGAGGTGACTCAATGGATATTGATTCTTCTGATATTGGGGTATCTACTTCAACTGCTATTCCTGCTGAAACTGCTGAGCCTGTTCCTACTGAAGATATCACTATGGATTCTGCTGATCAACCTTCTGCAAAGGTTGACTCTGTTGCTATTTCTACTGATGCTGATACTTCCCATGTTCCTGCTGGTGTAACTCCTATCACCATTCCTGCTGATGAAACTTTGCCTAAGGTTTCTGCTGATTCACCTAGAGTTTCTGCGGATCCACCTGCTGGTTCAGTTTCTACTGGTACTGCTAAGGGTAAAGCAGTCTTGATTGAAGAAAATCTTCCATCCAGGATAAAGTCCAAGACAGAAATTGAACTGGAGGAGTTGAGTGCAAGAGTAGCTGCTAACTTGACTGAACAAGATTTAGTAGCTGAAGCAAAGAGGCAAGAGGAATTGAAACTCTCTAAGATAGTGGCAAGAAGATTGCAAGAAAATTTGAATACATCTGATTCAGATTCTTTGCCAGTTGAGAGAAAGAAGGAGTTGGATGAACTGTCTACACATTTCACTTCAGACACTTGGGAAACTCTTGCTTCTCATGTTCTTACTAATCCTGGATTAGCTCAGAAGGTCTTGGGTGAAGATTTTGAGATGGAAGACTATGTTCAGCAAATGGTTGCCAGGGGTGTCCATAAGAAGAAAGCTGAAGCTGAAATGAAGGCTAGAGCCAAAAGAGAGAAGCCTATGACACAAGCACAGCAGAGGCAATACATGAGCAATGTGGTGAAAAATCAGAGTTGCGCTATCCGTGGTTCTGGCTATACATGGAAACAAGTAAGGGCTATGGAGGATTCTCAATTGATTAAGGAATATAATAAGATTCAAACTGCAATCAATAGAATGGGTGGTCAGCCAAAGAGGTTGAAGTTTCCTGATGTTGCTGATGTTCCAAAGGAGGTTTCTACTGAACCTGTTATTCCTGCTGACTCCACCCCTTTGGTAGATGAGGTTTCCCCTTCCTCAGCATCTCAACCATCTGTTACAGCTGAGGGAGCATAGTCTGCCTCTGCACGTGAATCATAGGTGTGTTGAAATACCCTAATGATTTTTGGCAAATCATCACAGCCATAAACGGATTTGAGATATCTTTACCTGTAGCCGTTTGCTCAGGACTAGCCAATCCTTTGGTTACCCAATAGGGCAGCAACCATGGTGAATTGATGACCATTTGAACTCTCAGCAATGAAGCATGGGTGAGTTGAGTACCCTATGGTTTTGAGCAAACCATTACAGCTATCAACAGAATTGATGTGTCTTTACCAAAAACCGTTTGCTTTTGGACTAGCCAACTCTTTGATGGAATGCCGTCATCATCATGGTGAGTTGATTACATTTATGGTTTTCCGCAGCCTTTACCACAAGCCATAATCTTGGAGAGCCGCGTTTCTTGAGAGAGAATAAATTTTCACAGTGCTTCCTCATGGCTTTGTTCAGGTGTGTTCAGAGGGGGATAATGCTCGGACCATGTGAGTGGGGGAGAGTCATTGAATGATACACTTCGGATCCGGTTCTAACTGAAATTTGGTTTATCTTTCCATGCCTCGTAACCCTCGTTAAAATCTTTAGATTCACGATTGATAATAGGCCACTTTTCCCCTGTTTTGTTGATATGTGAGGGTGCGAACTCTTTCAAAGCTTCTTTGGGGAGTTCTATGCAGTTATGAGTGTCGTAAGGACCATTACACAATTTTCATGAAGAAGTGATTTTGTTCACTTGGCTTGAAGGTTTAGGAGCTTCGTAGGATTTCATGAGAAACTTGACTTGGTCTCCAAGTTCCATGATCCTACGGTCGGGAGTGCTTGAATTGTTCGAAGGCAAAGATATTGCCTTGGCCGTTTTGTTCAAATCACGGGGATCATTCCAACTTTCGTTGTCATAGAGAGCAAGATATTCTATGAGTTCCCATGATTCTTCCACACTTCGATCACGTAGCTTACCACCGGCCGTTTGGTCAATGGTTTGCCTTGTGGAGAGATTGATATGTTTATAGAAGATTTGGACTTGGAGCCAAAGATCTATGCCATGATGAGGGACTTTTTGAAGTAAGNATCCTACGGTCGGGAGTGCTTGAATTGTTCGAAGGCAAAGATATTGCCTTGGCCGTTTTGTTCAAATCACGGGGATCATTCCAACTTTCGTTGTCATAGAGAGCAAGATCTTCTATGAGTTCCCATGATTCTTCCACACTTCAATCACGTAGCTTACCACCGGCCGCTTGGTCAATGGTTTGCCTTGTGGAGAGATTGATATGTTTATAGAAGATTTGGACTTGGAGCCAAAGATCTATGCCATGATGAGGGACTTTTTGAAGTAAGTCCTTGAAACGAGTCCATGCTTCGTAAAGAGTTTCGCCTTGACGTTGTTGGAACATCAAGATGTCATTCCTTAACTTTGTGGTTCTCCCCGGTGGGAAAAATTGAGCAAGGAAACGAGAGGTGAAATCACCCCAAGATGTGATGGATCCCACGGGTAAACGCTCAAGCCATTGACTAGCTTGGTCACGTAGAGAGAATTGGAAGAGACGCAATCGGGTTGTCTCTCAAGTGTTAACATCAAGGTCTATGGAATCTACGATTTTGAGAAAGTCCTTGAGATGTTTGATGAGTGTGTAAATACTCATCATTTTTGTCTTATCTGAACTGCCAAAACATCCAAAAACACCCAAATATGCATCAAAATAGTGAAAATATCCCAGGGTTGTGTTTTATATGTTTTAGATGCAAAATGTTTGAAAACAAATGAAAAACGAACAAAGTTTGCACAATTAGCAGTTTCAGTCCCTCAACTTTCACAATTTGTCAAATCTAGTCCCTAAGCATAAATTTTGAAAGAAAAGTCAACCAAAGTCCTTTAGAAATAACAAGTTGTCATAATTAGTCCTTTGATGAAAAGTTTCAAAAGTTTACAAGTTTAATCCCTGAACTTTGCAAAGTTGTCAAAAATAGCCCCTGGGATTAAAATCTTTTGGAAAAATACAATTATTATTCCCCGGCAGCGGCGCCAAAATCTTGATGCATGGATTGCGGTCTACGCAAAAGGTTTTACCTCTCAAGGGATCTTGAGAAGCTCGCAATCCCCACCAGGCAGTGTACCTGACCGACGTAGTATAGTGTAGTGGCAAGTACCGGGGGATTGATCATTCTCTCGGGGAATAGTGTTCGTTAGGATTGAAAGTAGTCTAATTAGGTCTAAGGGTGAGGAATGATTCTTTTCGTATTTTTATATTTTATGGAAAACAAGTAAAAATCTTGGTTTTGAAGGAGTGGGCAGAATTAGTTGCTAGTCAACTAACCCAAATAAATTACTAATGCAATAAAAAAATAAAATGACAATAAAATAAAATAGAGAAAACTTATTTGGAGAAAAACGTGTTTACTTAGATTTCCTTACTCCCTAGCTATCTTTTATTGATTGATAGGTTTGTTACAATTATGTGGGTGACGGGTTGCATTCCTTAATACCATTCGTCGGGCCGTGTACGATCTTCTCCAACTCTATAAGCTTCTATCTCTTCCTATGGCGACACGTTTAGTATCCTAACCATGGCCTCCTTAATAGTCACTTATGCATTAAACACAACCATTAAAATCATAGTACACATCCGATTCATGTTTCTTAAGACGTTCAAGCAAGTTACCTTATAGGAGATTAGCCAGTTTTCTTAAGCCTAACATCGATAAAACATTCACCCAACAACAATAATAACAAACCCTCAATCAATAATCAATAGCTAGCTTTCATTATATCTAAGCAAACACAAATAAATCTAGCCTAGCATGTTAAAGAAAGACAAACATAAGATAAAATCAAACAACACATAAACATATTGAATGATTGATGGATCACTTATCTTTAGTTAAACATGGAAGAAACAAGGGTATGAAACCCTTAAGAAAGTCTGAAATGCTATGTAGTCATTTTAGTATTTCTTGCTTGTGTGGTAAAACTTGTTGCTTGTGGTACTAATTTGGTGGTACAAATGTGATTTACACTAATTACGCGAATTTAAGACGATATATACACTTATATGTGTATATATATATTTCGGCCTTAATAAAATTTATTAAATAATTGGGTTTTGAAAAACATAAAATGTTGGCTCAAGTGGTGAAATGGTGAGATTTTTACTTGAAAGATTATAATTAATTATATATCGAATTAACCGTAACTAATTATAAATAATTAGTTAAAAATACAATTTTTGGAGAAAATAAATATTTTGGGTCGAAACATATTATTTTTAGTTGAATAAAAATAATTTTGACCAAACTTTATATTTTGAGAAGTAAACATAATTAAAGGTGATAATCATTTTAATTATAAAAGTTATATAAAATATAAACACTAAAATTGGTTATTGGGCCAATTGGACTTTTTGAGCCCAATAAGGGTGTTCGGTGAACAGTGGGCCGAGCCCAATGAGAAGTTTTCCAACTTTGACTTTTTGACCAAAAATTGTTATCGGACGTGTAAAAATTAATTTCGATATATAACGATATATATAACGTAACTTAATACGTAATATATGGTTTTGGGCTAATATTGGGTTAATGGGCCCAATAGTGAAATTTAGGCCCAATAAGTATTTCGGGTGACGAAAATGGGTTTTTACATATAGTTGGATTCACGATGACTATTTTTACATTGTAGAACGAATTATGACGATAACTATATTAATAAGTAAATAATATAGTTATTACGTACTAAATTTTACGAATAAAGTGACTAGCGGTTTATTTGAGAAATTGCAATATTTGAGGAAAATGGAAATGTTTAACAAACGAATGGGTCATGCCCAAATTTCTAAAAATTACAACACTTAGAGTATTTTACAAAAATACTTACCTATATATTTAGTTTCAAATATAAATATATTTATCTTATATACTTTAACACTTAATTATATTATAAATAATAAAAGATATTTATAATATAATATTACCTCATTATCTTATTATTATAAGATTTCTCGAGTATATTTAATTAATTATAAACCTAATTAATTAAATACATAATTACTATTATTATACTTGGGAATTACATATTTGAAGATTACAAAACCTACAAGCAAGAATGAAGAAAGAAGAAACAATGAGGACCTAATTGTAATAGTTAGTTAGCTTTATTAGTAAGCTAACCTTATTAGGGTTTGTAACCTCCCTCTATTATATAAAGAGGGTAGGCGTTTAGGTTACATTCACCAATTCATAGCTAGTCTCTCCAATGAGAGTCTAGAAACGCATAGAGCGTGTAGTTGTAGTAGTAGTTTAGTAGTTTTTATTTTATATTCAATAAAGAAAACCTTATTAGTAATGTTGATATTGTTCTTGTTCTATGTTCCGCTGTGCAATCAATATCAATGTTACTAATCCTAGATGGGCTTAAACGATTCTTCACAATTGGTATCAAGAGCCAGGGGCTCGTAATATCTAGGGATCTACAAGGTTTTCATGATCGTGTTTATGAATAAAGAGCAGTTTTGAAGATGCAGCAGATCTGGTAAAAGAAAGTCGAAGCAAGCAGATCGATTTTTATATAAAGTCATTGTTTTAAGGTTTTCGTTGTCGTCTGCTGCATATATGGTATATTCTATTCTACTCATTAAGGTTATTGCAATTAGATCTTTATGGTGACATAATAGTGGTAATTAATTCTTCATCATGGATTGATTGTCGTGTACTGATTCAATTTGATTGTGATGCGTAGTTTTGCAACCTTACAACAGGTTTTACCTCTCGAGGGATCTCAAGAGGCTTACAACCCCACCAGGCAGTGTACCTGACCGATGTAGTATAATGTAGTGGTAAGTACGGGGGATTGATCGTTCTCCACAGGGAATAGTGTTCGTTAGGTATGAAAAACTACTCTAATAGGTCTAAGGGTGAGGGAAGATTATTTTTGTATTTTTTTTATATTTTATGAAAGCAAGTAAAATCTCGGGTTTGAAGGAGTGGACGGAGTTAGTTGCTAGCCAACTAACCCAAAAACTACTATTGCAAACAAAATAAAATAACTAAAACTAAGTGGTTGTGAAACTTATATGGAGACAAGTGTGTTTACTTAGATTTCCTTACTCCCTAACTATCTTTTACCGGTTGGTTAGTGTGTATTAATTGCATGGATGACGGGTGTATTCCTTAATACCATTCGTGGGGTGGCGTACGTAATTCCCCAACTCTATAAGCTCCTACTTCACTCCTATGTCGAGCCGGCTAAGAAGCTCCTAACATGGGATCATTAGAATTTGCTCATGCATTAAATACAACCATAATAACCTAGTACGCATTGGTTCATGTTTCTTAAGACGTTCAAGCAAGTTACCGTATAGGAGGTTAGCCAGTTTTCTTAAGCCTAACATCGATAAACAATCATCCAATACAATTAATAACACACCAACAACCAATAATCAATAGTTAGGTTTCATTAGATCTAAGCAAACACAAGATAAATTTAGCCTAGCATGTTAATTGAAAGACAAGCATAAGATATAATTAACCAACACATAGACATATTGATTAATTTGAAGGGAGATTTATCTTTAATTGAACATGGAAGAATCAAGGGTGAAAAACCCTTGAAAAAGCTGATAAAATCATCTAGGGTTTGTTCCAAAAAAGTTGCACACTAATGAATGAAAAAAAGGAAAGTATATATAAAAAATACATTCTGACGGCATTAGGTTATAGGCTCTGACGCCGTCAGCTCGCCGCCATTAGGGTTCTCGGATCACCTAGATCCATCTCTGACGCCGTCACGTACAAAACTGAGCTGGGCCGTCTCTCTTTAACTTAACATCTGACGGCCTAGGATCCATAACACCTGACGCCGTCAGGTATTATTTTCACATTTTCTTCTTAGGGCGTCACGTATAGTCAGAATCCACTCCTTTGTCTTGGTTGGCTGACGGCGTCACCTTGTGACTCTGACGCCGTCAGGAAGGATTTCCAGCATTCTTTTGAGACTTTGTCGTTTTCTTCACTTTATGCTCCAAAAACGTCCAAAATGAGGTGTTTTCCAGAATTCTTCTCAAAAGTACTTAAAATGACAAAAGGAACGATTTAAGGCAATATTTGATCATATTATCACGAATTAGGGCTTATANTATCTTATATACTTTAACACTTAATTATATTATAAATAATAAAAGATATTTATAATATAATATTACCTCATTATCTTATTATTATAAGATTTCTCGAGTATATTTAATTAATTATAAACCTAATTAATTAAATACATAATTACTATTATTATACTTAATGTATATGTTGGGAATTACATATTTGAAGATTACAAAACCTACAAGCAAGAATTAAGAAAGAAGAAACAATGAGGACCTAATTGTAATAGTTAGTTAGCTTTATTAGTAAGCTAACCTTATTAGGGTTTGTAACCTCCCTATATTATATAAAGAGGGTAGTAGGTTACATTCACCAATTCATAGCTAGTCTCTCCAATGAGAGTCTAGAAACGCATAGAGCGTGTAGTTATAGTAGTAGTTTAGTAGTTTTTATTTTATATTCAATAAAGAAAACCTTATTAGTAATGTTGATATTGTTCTTGTTCTATGTTCCGCTGTGCAATCAATATCAATGTTACTAATCCTAGATGGGCTTAAACGATTCTTCACAATTGGTATCAAGAGCCAGGGGCTCGTAATATCTAGGGATCTACAAGGTTTTCATGATCGTGTTTATGAATAAAGAGCAGTTTTGAAGATGCAGCAGATCTGGTAAAAGAAAGTCCAAGCAAGCAGATCGATTTTTATATAAAGTCATTGTTTTAAGGTTTTCGTTGCTGCTGGGAAGAAGTAAAAGAAGGTTGCGGGGCTTGCTTGTCGTCTGGTGCATATATGGTATATTCTATTCTACTCATTAAGGTTATTGCAACTAGATCTTTATGGTGACATAATATTGGTAATTAATTCTTCATCATGGATTGATTGTCGTGTACTGATTCAATTTGATTGTGATGCGTAGTTTTGCAATCTTACAACAGGTTTTACTTCTCGAGGGATCTCAAGAGGCTTACAACCCCACCAGGCAGTGTACCTGACCGATGTAGTATAGTGTAGTGGTAAGTACGGGGGATTGATCGTTCTCCACAGGGAATAGTGTTCGTTAGGTATGAAAAACTACTCTAATAGGTCTAAGGGTGAGGGAAGATTATTTTTGTATTTTTTTATATTTTATGAAAGCAAGTAAAATCTCGGGTTTGAAGGAGTGGACGGAATTAGTTGCTAGCCAACTAACCCAAAAACTACTATTGCAAATAAAATAAAATAACAAAAACTAAGTGGTTGTGAAACTTATATGGAGACAAGTGTGTTTACTTAGATTTCCTTACTCCCTAACTATCTTTTACCGGTTGGTTAGTGTGTATTAATTGCATGGATGACGGGTGTATTCCTTAATACCATTCGTGGGGTGGCGTACGTAATTCCCCAACTCTATAAGCTCCTACTTCACTCCTATTTCGAGCCGGCTAAGAAGCTCCTAACATGGGATCATTAGAATTTGCTCATGCATTAAATACAACCATAATAACCTAGTACGCATTGGTTCATGTTTCTTAAGACGTTCAAGAAAGTTACCGTATAGGAGGTTAGCCAGTTTTCTTAAGCCTAACATCGATAAACAATCATCCAATACAATTAATAACACACCAACAACCAATAATCAATAGTTAGGTTTCATTAGATCTAAGCAAACACAAGATAAATTTAGCCTGGCATGTTAATTGAAAGACAAGCATAAGATATAATTAACCAACACATAGACATATTGACTAATTTGAAAGGAGATTTATCTTTAATTGAACATGGAAGAATCAAGGGTGAAAAACCCTTGAAAAAGCTGATAAAATCATCTAGGGTTTGTTCCCAAAAAGTTGCACACTAATGAATGAAAAATAGGAAAGTATATATAAAAAATACATCTGACAGCATTAGGTTATAGGCTCTGACGCCGTCAGCTCGCCGCCATTAGGGTTCTCGGTTCACCTAGATTCATCTCTGACGCCGTCACGTACAAAACTGAGCTGGGCCGTCTCTCTTTAACTTAACACCTGACGGCCTAGGATCCATAACACCTGACGCCGTCAG
>LBNU01014959.1:68346-79536 GCA_014162995.1 Artemisia annua | reverse complement strand
GCAAAACATCAAGCGTAAGTGTATTCTCAACGGTGCCTTCATTTACCCCCCTTACACTTAAACCGAACATTGTCCCCAATGTTCAAATAAAAGATGTAAAAGTAAATAAAATGAAAGAATGAAATCAAATACTCCCCTGAATCGTTTGATGTGGATAGTGAGGTAACATGGTTAGATCTTCTTCCAAGAAAGACGAACGTTCAAAGCTTCCCTTCCAAAATAATAAACGTCTTCTTGTCCAAAATAACCTGTTAACCTGAAAAAGATAAAGGCCAACCTCGCATAAAATCGGCGGTAAAATCTACATAATAGGATATAATGCTTGTGGAATGAATATTTTGCAGAATTCCTGGAGATTATAAGTTAAAGAATTGACAAAACTTTTTAGGTTTCCGGAAAAATACAAAACTTTCAAAAATTGCAGAAAATTATAACCTGACGCCGTCAGGTGTTAACCCTGACGCCGTCAGAAAGTTCTGACAGAATTCTCATGTTAAGCTTCCGGGAAAAATTCTGGAAAATCTAAATCTTACTTCCTGGAATTCCTGCAAAAATTCATTATGACTCGATACAAGCATTTGACTCAAACAAGTACTAATATGTATGCTAATTTCATTGTTATGATTCATGTTCATTCGTTCTATATAAACCGATTTAGATTTCCCTTACACTTAGCTTTTGCAAAATACCTTTATATGTAGTTAAGACGAAGTTAAAAACAAAATAAAGCATTTTCACAATTTAGTTTGAAGCATGAATCAATAACAAGAAATATAACTTACATACGGAAACAAATAAAATCAAATAAACACACAAAAACAAACAAAACATGGGTTGCCTCCCAAGAAGCGCTTTTCTTTATTAACGAGTCTTGTAGCTAGACTCAAAGTCACCGTACGTTACGTGACTTCGTCGTTGGTCTCGGTTCCTAAGTCATCCTCTTTTCCGGTTTTGTATTCGGGCCCTAAGTTCAAACAATCCTTATAGAAACCGAAAATCCTTTTCATGACATAGTCTACTCCCCTACGTCTATCCTCATCATTCCTATAGTAAACCGCTTGTTTGAGCTCCTTCTCAACGTTTGACAAGTGTTGGTATTGCTCTATCTTATACGGCATTTGGTAGTTCACCTCATCGGTCTCATCCTTAAATGTGACTATCCCTAAGGAAGGTTCATGAGTCATTCTAGAGACCTCGATAAATGGTTTGCCTAAGACTACTTGGGTCACACTTGCATCGATTATTGGGCGGATATCTTCTACAATCACAAAGTCGGTGACATAGGTAAAGTTTCCTACATAAACCGGTAATCCTTTAACTCTTCCCGTGAAGTTACTAATCCATCCCTTATCGGGAAACACTCTATACCCTAGTTGACTTTTCATTATCAAATTGTATTGAGCTCTAGTCATGATGTTAATGGGTGATCTAGGGTCAATGTACGCTTTCCAAATATGCAAATGCCCGATGTTGCATGGTATGTTGAGATTAGATGGATCGCCCACCTTGAAAATTGGGTTACCTAGGATGTATGGGGTCTCGGAGTCATCGAATAGATTCTTATGATATGCTCGCTCTTCCTTAGTGGGTAACCTATTGAAGTAATCCTCCTCCTCTACTTCTTCTATTTCGCTAACCTTAGCCTTCCTATCATCCTCTAATTCCTTACTCTCATCCTTTGATTCACTATCATTCTCACTCCTATCAATTGGTCTAATGGTCACAACGTTTACGAAGTGGACATGTTTGGATGAAGAGGGGTCCTTGATTTGTGGTTCGCTATTGGTGTTTCTAGCGTCCTTTTGTGGGGGTGATAGCACTTGGTTGTTGAGGGCTTTCAACAAGTTGTCAATTTTATTGGTCATCTCTACTTGTTGTTGATTGAATTCGGATGTGAATTTAGCTATGCGAGCTTCTTGAGATGCCATAAAATTGGACATCAATCCTTCAAAGTTGTTGGTACTACCATAGTTGTTGGAAGGATTGTTGTTGAAGGTACGGTTTGAGGAATTACCGTTGGGTTGAAACCGGTTAGGTGGGTTGGAAGAATTGTTTTGGGGTGCGTTTTGGTTTGACTTCCACCTAAGGTTGGGGTGATTTTTCCATGAGGGGTTGTATGAATCTCCATAAGGGTTTGGCTCGGGTTTGAAAGTGTACCACTTATCTCCCGCTCCGTCGGTACGCGTGGATGCGTAGTCCGCAAAAGCTTGTTCGGGGAGTTCCATGCAATCACGAGTGTCGTGGGGACCACTACATAATTCGCACGAAGAAGTGATTTTGTTCACTTGGCTTGAAGGTTTAGGAGCTTCGTAGGATTTCATGAGAAACTTGACTTGGTCTTCAAGTTCTATGATCCTACGGTCGGAAGTGCTTGAATTATTCGAAGGCAAAGATATTGCCTTGACCGTTTTATTCAAATCACGGGGATCATTCCAACTTTCGTTGTCATATAGAGCAAGATCTTCTAGGAGATCCCATGATTGTTCCGCACTTAGATCACGTAGCTTGCCACCGGCCGCTTGGTCAATGGTTTGCCTCGTGTGGAGATTGATGTGGTCATAGAAGATTTGGACTTGGAGCCAAAGGTCTATGCCATGATGAGGGACTTTTTGGAGTAAGTCCTTGAATCGAGTCCATGCCTCGTAGAGGGTTTCGCCTTGGCGTTGTTGGAACGCCAAGATATCATTCCTTAGCTTGGTAGTTCTCCCCGGTGGGAAAAATTGAGCAAGGAAACGAGTTGTGAGATCGTCCCAAGAGGTGATGGATCCTGCGGGAAGTCGCTCAAGCCATTGACTAGCTTGGTCCCGTAGAGAGAATTGGAAGAGACGCAATCGGGTCGTCTCTCGAGTTGCAACATCAAGGTCTATGGAATCTACGATTTTGAGGAAATCCTTGAGATGTTGGTTTGGATCTTCGGAACGAAGTCCATGGAATGCGCATCCGCTTTGCACCAACCGGATGGTGTCGGATCGCAAGGGAGTGACATTGGCTCCTTGAGTGAGCTCAATGGTGTTTCGATAGCCAAGGTGGCTAGGTCGGGAATACTCTCCTAAGGTGCGGGGTCTAGGAGGTTGGTTTGGTTGTGGTGGGTGGTTTGGTTGAATTAGGTTGTTGGGATCAAGGATGTTACCACCTTCCATGATGGCGGATGGTAAAGATTACGAACAAAAACACGAAGAAAAAGATAGACTAAAGAAAATCCTAGAAAAAGAAAATAAAAATCTCACTAGAAAGGAATCTAGTGAGTAGACCTAAAGAAATAAAAATTCTACCTAAACAATAACTATTCCCCGGCAGCGGCGCCAAAAACTTGATGCGTGGTTTTGTGACCTTACAACAGGTTTTACCTCTCGAGGGATCTCAAGAGGCTTACAACCCCACCAGGCAGTGTACCTGACCGATGTAGTATAGGATAGTGGTAAGTACGGGGGATTGATCGTTCTCTCACAGGGAATAGTGTTCGTTAGGATAGAAAAGCTACTCTAATAGGTCTAAGGGTGGAAGGAAGATTCTTTTTGTATTTTTATATTTTTTTGAAAGCAATTAAAATCTCGGTTTTTAGAGGAAGGGCGGAATTAGTTGCTAGTCAACTAACCCAAGTTTACTACTTATGCAAATTAAAATAAAATAAATATCTAAACTATTGTGGTTGTGAAAACAATATGGAGAAAATTGTGTTTACTTAGATTTCATTACTCCCTAACTATCTTTTACCGGTTAATTGATATGTGTGTTACTTGTGTGGATGAAGGGTGTATTCCTAATAACTCATGGAGTGGCATACATATCTCTCCAATTCTATGAGCTCTTATCTCGCCCTATGCCATGCACGGCACAACCATAGGGGTTGTAAACAGTGGCTCATGCGTTAAATACTACCTTAATAGCCTAGTATGCCTTGGCTACATGTTTCCCAAGACGTTCAAGCACGTTACCATAAAGGAGGTTGGCCAGTTTTCTTGAGCCTAACATTGATGGAACAATCATCCCAACAAACAACAACACACACCAATCAACCAATAATTAATAGTTAGGTTTCATTAGATCTAAGCAAACACTAGAGAATTTAGCTACACATGTTAATTAAAAGACAAGCAAAAGAGATAATCAACCAACACATAGACATATTGATTGAATTAAAGTGAAGACTTATCTTTAATTAAGCATGAGGGTTCCAAGGGTTGGAAACCCTAAAAAGTACAGAAAATTCGTCTTTAGGGTTTGCCCTAAAAGTTCTCCACAAAGTTCCACACTAATGAATGAAAATTAGAAAACTATATATAGATTTTACACTCTGACGGCGTCAGGTTATAAGGGCTGACGCCGTCAGCTCGCCGCCATTAGGTTTCTCGGATGGCCTAGATCCACTTCTGACGCCGTCACCTTATAAAACCTTCTGGGCCGTCACTCTTTAACTTTACTCCTGACGGCCTACATTTCCTAACACCTGACGGCGTCAGGTGTTAAATCCAAAATTTCCTCTGGCCCGTCATTTGATAATTGGTTTCCACTCTTTTGTCAAGGCTTTCTGACGGCGTCACCTTGTGACTTCTGACGCCGTCAGGTTGTAAATCTTCATCTTTTGAGACTTTGTCGTTTTCTTCACTTTTATGCTCCAAAAACGTCCGAATATGCATGTTTTCCAGAATTCCTCTCAAAAGTACCTAAAATGACAAAAGGAACGATTTAGGGCAATATTTGATCACATTTATACGAATTAGGGCTTAAATGACCCCCTAAAAGCGTAACACTTTTCGTCTCATCAAATACCCTTACACTTGGGATTTGCTTGTCCTCAAGCAAATGAGCTTTTATTCCAATCAAAATATGAGTTAGGGGTCATTTAACACGAATATAAAAGTAATTACAACAAATAGTTATTAGACCCTAATCATAACAAGCACGGAAATCATACACTAGCACCTCACAAATAGTGTTTGGATTCTCACATCTCTCAAATGTCATAAAGTTTATATCTCATAAATGGAAACGGAAAATAACACTCACTACCTGTCATAGCAAATAGATTACCATAGGCTTGGGAAAGGATCAATTACTCCTCCACTAGGCGTAAGCACCTAAGATAAACTATCAAAGAGGGCTTTATAAAGGGTTGTAACGTAAGGTGTAGGGATATGATAACACGGTTTGGTTGGAATAAAGGGTATTTTAGTGGTGGCGAGTTAATTATCATGATCAAATACATGCACTCTACATCGTTGCTTAAGTCAAGACTCGACTCAATCTTAGTCTAAAAATGAAATAACAAAAACTAAAAAGGAACATAAAAGGAAACGGGATGGTAGTCCGTATGTTTTTCTTCTTTCTTTTTCATATTTTTTTTTATTTTTCTTGATTTTTCGATTTTTTTTTCATACACTCTTGCCCTACCATCCAAAATAATACATCATAGGGGATTTGCATTCCCCTTACACTTGAATCTTTACATAACTTTACAATCACTATTCTAATGACTCGAATTAAGATAATCGAAAAACTTGGAGTACTTTTAAAATATTTAGCACGTATGGGGGTAATAATGTTGTTCTTCCCCATTACTTCATTACACTAGTACTTTACCCATGAGTCCCAATCGTCCCAAAACAATATGTACAAGGATATGACTTAACTTAGCAACCATGTAATTGACCGGATAATTAACTAAGGGTTTAACAAATGTTTTCACAATAATGCACCAAAGGTGGGTGCATACAAGGTAGGCTAAGGCGATTTGGGTGTACATTTAGTGGGGTGTAAACAAATTCTCACTTTGAGTAAGATGCTCAAAGGTCGAAACGAAAGGATAGGCTCGGAGGGGTGTACTAGGGGTATCGTGTACCAAAAATGGATACAACGCAAAGGGTGTGGGAGAATTACTTGACCAATGAAGTCAATGTAATTATAACAAATATACGGGTGTAAAACAATGGGTTAATCCTAATGCCTCTTATCATGTAGTAAATCTTAACTACACGAATGTAGTCTCACTTGTGGATTTGAGATGGTCCTAACGCAAGTTCTAGAATCTAAATACTACCGGTACTCACATCATAGCACCAAAGATGGATGCTTTTCCTACCAATTCTAGGGGCGAACCTCACATATTTGGGGTGGAAAATTTTTTAGTGGTACGGTTTTGTGCTAGTCATACAATTTCCTATCCATGAGACGCTCATTAAGATCAAGGTTTCACTTCTAAATGTTGTAAAAAATTTTAAATTGGCGCTAAAATTGCCCTAACAAATATTTCTCTTGGTTTTATTACAAATTTACTATCAAACAAAGCAAAACATCAAGCGTAAGTATATTCTCAACGGTGCTTTCATTTACCCCCCTTACACTTAAACCGAACATTGTCCCCAATGTTCAAATAAAAGACGTAAAAGTAAATAAGATGAAAGAATGAAATCAAATACTCCCCTGAATCGTTTGTTGTGGATAGTGATGTAACATGGTTAGATCTTCTTCCAAGATAGACGAACGTTCAAAGCTTCCCTTCCAAAATAATAAACGTCTTCTTGTCCAAAATAACCTGTTAACCTGAAAAAGATAAAGGCCAACCTCGCGTAAAATCGGCGGTAAAATCTACATAATAAGATATAATGCTTGTGGAATGAATATTTTGCAGAATTCCTGGAGATTATAAGTTAAAGAATTGACAAAACTTTTTAGGTTTCCGGAAAAATACAAAACTTTCAAAAATTGCAGAAAATTATAACCTGACGCCGTCAGGTGTTAACCCTGACGCCGTCAGAAAGTTCTGACAGAATTCTCATGTTAAGCTTCCGGGAAAAATTCTGGAAAAACTAGATCTTACTTCCTGGAATTCCTGCAAAAATTCATTATGACTCGATACAAGCATTTGACTCAAACAAGTACTAATATGTATGCTAATTTCATTGTTATGATTCATGTTCATTCGTTCTATATAAACCGATTTAGATTTCCCTTACACTTAGCTTTTGCAAAATACCTTTATATGTAGTTAAGACGAAGTTAAAAACAAAATAAAGCATTTTCACAATTTAGTTTGAAGCATGAATCAATAACAAGAAATATAACTTACATACGGAAACAAATAAAATCAAATAAACACACAAAAACACACAAAACATGGGTTGCCTCCCAAGAAGCGCTTTTCTTTATTAACGAGTCTTGTAGCTAGACTCAAAGTCACCGTACGTTACGTGACTTCGTCGTTGGTCTCGGTTCCTAAGTCATCCTCTTTTCCGGTTTTGTATTCGGGCCCTAAGTTCAAACAATCCTTATAGAAACCGAAAATCCTTTTCATGACATAGTCTACTCCCCTACGTCTATCCTCATCATTCCTATAGTAAACCGCTTGTTTGAGCTCCTTCTCAACGTTTGACAAGTGTTGGTATTGCTCTATCTTATACGGCATTTGGTAGTTCACCTCATCGGTCTCATCCTTAAATGTGACTATCCCTAAGGAAGGTTCATGAGTCATTCTAGAGACCTCGATAAATGGTTTGCCTAAGACTACTTGGGTCACACTTGCATCGATTATTGGGCGGATATCTTCTACAATCACAAAGTCGGTGACATAGGTAAAGTTTCCTACATAAACCGGTAATCCTTTAACTCTTCCCGTGAAGTTACTAATCCATCCCTTATCGGGAAACACTCTATACCCTAGTTGACTTTTCATTATCAAATTGTATTGAGCTCTAGTCATGATGTTAATGGGTGATCTAGGGTCAATGTACGCTTTCCAAATATGCAAATGCCCGATGTTGCATGGTATGTTGAGATTAGATGGATCGCCCACCTTGAAAATTGGGTTACCTAGGATGTATGGGGTCTCGGAGTCATCGAATAGATTCTTATGATATGCTCGCTCTTCCTTAGTGGGTAACCTATTGAAGTAATCCTCCTCCTCTACTTCTTCTATTTCGCTAACCTTAGCCTTCCTATCATCCTCTAATTCCTTACTCTCATCCTTTGATTCACTATCATTCTCACTCCTATCAATTGGTCTAATGGTCACAACGTTTACGAAGTGGACATGTTTGGATGAAGAGGGGTCCTTGATTTGTGGTTCGCTATTGGTGTTTCTAGCGTCCTTTTGTGGGGGTGATAGCACTTGGTTGTTGAGGGCTTTCAACAAGTTGTCAATTTTATTGGTCATCTCTACTTGTTGTTGATTGAATTCGGATGTGAATTTAGCTATGCGAGCTTCTTGAGATGCCATAAAATTGGACATCAATCCTTCAAAGTTGTTGGTACTACCATAGTTGTTGGAAGGATTGTTGTTGAAGGTACGGTTTGAGGAATTACCGTTGGGTTGAAACCGGTTAGGTGGGTTGGAAGAATTGTTTTGGGGTGCGTTTTGGTTTGACTTCCACCTAAGGTTGGGGTGATTTTTCCATGAGGGGTTGTATGAATCTCCATAAGGGTTTGGCTCGGGTTTGAAAGTGTACCACTTATCTCCCGCTCCGTCGGTACGCGTGGATGCGTAGTCCGCAAAAGCTTGTTCGGGGAGTTCCATGCAATCACGAGTGTCGTGGGGACCACTACATAATTCGCACGAAGAAGTGATTTTGTTCACTTGGCTTGAAGGTTTAGGAGCTTCGTAGGATTTCATGAGAAACTTGACTTGGTCTTCAAGTTCTATGATCCTACGGTCGGAAGTGCTTGAATTATTCGAAGGCAAAGATATTGCCTTGACCGTTTTATTCAAATCACGGGGATCATTCCAACTTTCGTTGTCATATAGAGCAAGATCTTCTAGGAGATCCCATGATTGTTCCGCACTTAGATCACGTAGCTTGCCACCGGCCGCTTGGTCAATGGTTTGCCTCGTGTGGAGATTGATGTGGTCATAGAAGATTTGGACTTGGAGCCAAAGGTCTATGCCATGATGAGGGACTTTTTGGAGTAAGTCCTTGAATCGAGTCCATGCCTCGTAGAGGGTTTCGCCTTGGCGTTGTTGGAACGCCAAGATATCATTCCTTAGCTTGGTAGTTCTCCCCGGTGGGAAAAATTGAGCAAGGAAACGAGTTGTGAGATCGTCCCAAGAGGTGATGGATCCTGCGGGAAGACGCTCAAGCCATTGACTAGCTTGGTCCCGCAGAGAGAATTGAAAGAGACGCAATCGGGTCGTCTCTCAAGTGGCAACATCAAGGTCTATGGAATCTATGATTTTGAGGAAATCCTTGAGATGTTGATTTGGATCTTTGGAACGAAGTCCATGGAATGCGCATCTGCTTTGCACCAACCGGATGGTGTCCGATCGCAAGGGAGTGACATTGGCTCCTTGAGTGAGCTCAATGGTGTTTCGATATCCTTGGTGGCTAGGACGGGAATACTCTCCTAAGGTACGGGCTCTAGGAGGTTGGTTTTGTTGTTGTGGTGGGTTGTTGGGATCGAGGATATTACCACCTTCCATGATGTCGGATGGTAATGGTTACGAACAAAAACACGAAGAAAATAGATAGACTAAAGAAGATCATAGAAAAATAAAATAAAAATCTCACTAGAAAGGAATCTAGTGAGTAGACCTAATAAAATAAAAATTCAACCTAAACAATAACTATTCCCCGGCAGCGGCGCCAAAAACTTGATGCGTGGTTTTGCAACCTTACAACAGGTTTTACCTCTCGAGGGATCTCAAGAGGCTTACAACCCCACCGGGCAGTGTACCTGACCGATGTAGTATAGTGTAGTGGTAAGTACGGGGGATTGATCGTTCTCTACAGGGAATAGTGTTCGTTAGGTATGAAAAACTACTCTAATAGGTCTAAGGGTGAGGGAAGATTATTTTTGTATTTTTTTATATTTTATGAAAGCAAGTAAAATCTCGAGTTTGAAGGAGTGGGCGGAATTAGTTGCTAGCCAACAAACCCAAAAACTACTATTGCAAATAAAATAAAATAACTAAAACTAAGTGGTTGTGAAACTTATATGGAGACAAGTGTGTTTACTTAGATTTCCTTACTCCCTAACTATCTTCTACCGGTTGGTTAGTGTGTATTAATTGCGTGGATGACGGGTGTATTCCTTAATACCATTCGTAGGGTGGCGTACGTACTTCCCCAACTCTATAAGCTCCTATTTCACTCCTATGTCGAGCCGGCTAAGAAGCTCCTAACATGGGATCATTAGAATTCGCTCATGCATTAAATACAACCATAATAACCTAGTACGCATTGGTTCATGTTTCTTAAGACGTTCAAGCAAGTTACCGTATAGGAGGTTAGCCAGTTTTCTTAAGCCTAACATCGATGAACAATCATCCAATACAATTAATAACATACCAACAACCAATAATCAATAGTTAGGTTTCATTATATCTAAGCAAACACAAGATAAATTTAGCCTAGCATGTTAATTGAAAGACAAGCATAAGATATAATTAACCAACACATAGACATATTGATTAATTTGAAGGGAGAATCATCTTTAATTGAACATGCAATGATTATATGAATTAGCCAAAAGCATACGGAATCAACACCAACCAATAATAAGAAGTTAATATTAAAGCATTAATAACCAACCCATTAATTGTCTCAATACAAGGTGACAAGACATAATGCATATATCTCCATCCAATGAATCAAAGATAAGACTATGTCGTAATTGTCAAAGTACCCAACTGGATAGAGTGAAAAGGTACCATCTTTAGGGGGTCATTTTAAGCCCAATTCGCTGATAATATGATCAAACTATTGCCTAAATCGCTTCCTTTTGTCATTTTTAGTACTTTTGAGAAGAATTCTGGAAAACACCTCATTTTGGACGTTTTTGCGAGCATAAAGTGAAGAAAACGACAAAGTCTCAAAAATAATGCTGGAAATCCTCCTGACGCGTCAGTAGTCACAAGGCGGGGGTGACGGCGGTCACGCAGAGCGAAGACAAAGGAGGCTGGGATTCTGACTATACGTTGACGCCCTAAAAGAAAATGTGAAAATAATACCTGGCGCGTTCAGGGTTTATGGGATCCTAAGGCCTTCAGGTGTTAACGTTAAAGAGAGACGGCCCCAGCTCAGTTTTGTACGTGACGGCGTCAGAGGAATCATCTAGTGATACCGCAGAACCCTAATGGCGGCGGAGCTGACGGCGTCAGAAGCCTATAACCTGATGGCCGTCAGAATGTTATTTTCTATATATAACTTTTCTATTTTTCATGTCATTAGTGTGCAACTTTTTGGGGAACAAACCCTGACG
>LBNU01014959.1:8341-57676 GCA_014162995.1 Artemisia annua | reverse complement strand
CCCCCCTCTTCCTTGGATCCCCTAGCCGGCCACCTAACCCCCCAAGTATATCATCACATGCAATTTAGCCTAATATCCACTAATAACCCTTTTAACCACAATACACCATATTATCCAAATCTAAAACCTTTTATATATTTACTATCACCATTTTTGATCTAAAATCATCCATCTCTTCTTTCTTTCTTTCTTGGCCGAGCAAACACACAAACACACACTTCTCACATAAATTTTGAAGGTTCAAGAGTATTTAGGTTGTGATTACAAGAGTTTGGGTAATATATAAGTTGATTTTGGGTTAAATTTGAAGTGATTTGGGTCTCCTTTGTTCTCCATAGCCACAAACCAAACACAACCTTTGTAAGAATTCATCAAAACTTTTCTAATCTTGTTTATTTCATGTTTTTATGATGATCAAAGGTGTTACCAAGTGTTAAATGTATATGTTTTGGTTAAGTTGATAACTATATACATATTGTGTTGCATGCATGTAAATCGAATTACATTAAATGCTATGTAGTCATTTTAGTATTTCTTGCTTGTGTGGTAAAGCTTGTTGCTTTTGGTACTAATTTGGTGTTACAAATGTGATTTACACTAATTACGCGAATTTAAGACGATATATACACTTATATGTGTATATATATATTTCGGCCTTAATAAAATTTATGAAATTATTGGGGTTTTGAAAAACATAAAATTTTAGCTCAAGTGGTAAAATGGTGAGATTTTTACTTGAAAGATTATAATTAATTATATATCGAATTAACCGTAACTAATTATAAATAATTAGTTAAAAATACAATTTTTGGAGAAAATAAATATTTTGGGTCGAAACATATTATTTTTAGTTGAATAAAAATAATTTTGACCAAACTTTATATTTTGAGAAGTAAACATAATTAAAGGTGATAATCATGTTTAATTATAAAAGTTATATAAAATATAAACACTAAAATTGGTTATTGGGCCAATTGGACTTTTTGAGCCCAATAAGGGTGTTCGGTGAACAGTGGGCCGAGCCCAATGAGAAGTTTTCCAACTTTGACTTTTTGACCAAAAATTGTTATCGGACGTGTAAAAATTAATTTCGATATATAACGATATATATAACGTAACTTAATACGTAATATATGGTTTTGGGCTAATATTGGGTTAACGGGCCCAATAGTGAAATTTAGGCCCAATAAGTATTTCGGGTGACGAAAATGAGTTTTTACATATAGTTGGATTCACGATGACTATTTTTACATTGTAGAACGAATTCTGACGATAACTATATTAATAAGTAAATAATATAGTTTTTACGTACTAAATTTTACGAATAAAGTGAATAGAGGTTTATTTGAGAAATTGCAATATTTGAGGAAAATGGAAACGTTTAACAAACGAATGGGTCATGCCCAAATTTCTAAAAATTACAACACTTAGAGTATTTTACAAAAATACTTACCTATATATTTAGTTTCAAATATAAATATATTTATCTTATATACTTTAACACTTAATTATATTATAAATAATAAAAGATATTTATAATATAATATTGCCGCATTATCTTATTATTATAAGATTTCTCGAGTATATTTAATTAATTATAAACCTAATTAATTAAATACATAATTACTATTATTATACTTGATATATATATATATATATATATATATATATATATATATATATATATATATATATATATATATATATATATATATATATATATATTATGACGATGAATATAACACACGGATATTCCGTTATGCACTCTCACACCATTCACTATCACCACGAGCCATCACCAAGAGCCTTTCTAATAAAATTACTTTGAAACGTACGTACCACACAACAAGCAAGAAATACACGAGCACATGGTAACACGTAACATAAAAACCTTTTCAAAAGAGTCAAACACTTAAAACACGAACGTTGTACTAAGACTTACCATACTTACCTAGGTCGCGTGTCGGAGCGGTTGCACTATTTACTCATTGATTAGCGGATTGCTATCTCTTAAGGTGAGTTTATAGCCCCATTTTCTTATAAGTACTGTTCTATAAACCTTGGGGGTGAGAAACATGCAATACTGTATTCATGGACCAAAACTGAACTTGTTTTTACACACTGGTATGCGGAAACCTAAGTTTTCTTGAATCCCACTTTGCCCACTATCAACACCATCAATTCCCGTTGGGAAACGTGTATGTTATAAATAGATNAGCCTTTCTAATAAAATTACTTTGAAACGTACGTAACACACAACAAGCAAGAAATACACGAGCACATGGTAACACGTAACATAAAAACCTTTTCAAAAGAGTCAAACACTTAAAACACGAACGTTGTACTGAGACTTACCATACTTACTTAGGTCTCGCGTCGGAGCGGTTGCACTATTTACTCATTGATTAGCGGATTGCTATCTCTTAAGGTGAGTTTATAGCCCCATTTTCTTATAAGTACTGTTCTATAAACCTTGGGGGTGAGAAACATGCAATACTGTTTTCATGGACCAAAACTGAACTTGTTTTTACACACTGGTATGCGGAAACCTAAGTTTGCTTGAATCCCACTTTGCCCACTATCAACACCGTCAATTCCCGCTGGGAAACGTGTATGTTATAAATAGATCTATTGAGGGTGACTCCTCCGTTCGGTTGGCCATGCCATGGTCAAGGCGAACGTATACCATGACGACATCTTTGCCGAGTGACTGGGGATTATCACTCGCGGGCACCTTTATTTTATTTATGCCTTTGGCATACTTTTGTCTAGTTCGGTTTTTGAGCTTAGTGTTGCATATGGCTTTAGTGTGTGCTTGCTGATTATTTGCTATGGTCCATATGTGCTATTTAATTTAAACCTATAGACTCACCAGCGTTAGCTGACTTTTAGCATGTTTTTCAGGTGCTTAAATTATGTTTATGTTGAAGGCAGTGCATGGCAAGGTCATAAGAATCCTAAGTGTTTTTACACAAGTGTAACTCTGAAAACTTTGGGACAGTCATGTAACTGAGCCTTATTTTATTAAACTTGAACTTATGTATTACATTTGACTTAATAGTTATGTAATATATTTTAAGCGGATTTTCAATCCGTTCTCTTTATCTGGTGTTGTGATTTCTAATTTCGTAGCACCCAAAAACATGTATGCTTCCGCGAATATCTATTTTTGGGGGTGTTACATTTTTGCTCCAAAAACGTCCAAAATGCCATGTTTTCCAGAATTCTTCTCAAAAGTACCTAAAATGACATAAGGAACGATTTAAGGCAATATTTGATCATAAAAACACGGTTAAGGGATTAAATGATCCCCTAAAAGCGTAACACTTTTCACCTCATCAATTCTTCTACTTCCCTAGATTCTGATGATGATAATGCTGCTATGGGATATTCTTCCAAACAGGGGAGGAAACCAGAGTCAAAAATTCAGGGGAGGCAGTTTGTTTTTGAAGAATATGAAAAAGAAGCGGGTACTTTTGATGATCAAGGAAGTACTGTTGATGACTATGAAAGGAAAAGAAAGGAGCAAGGAAAGGCTTCAATGATTGATGAAGAAACTGAGCAATAAAAGAAAGNAAAACTTTGGGACAGTCATGTAACTGGGCCTTATTTTATTAAACTTGAACTTATGTATTACATTTGACTTAATAGTTATGTAATATATTTTAAACGGATTTTCAATCCGTTCTCTTTATCTGGTGTTGTGATTTCTAATTTCGTAGCATCCAAAAACATGTATGCTTCCGCGAATATCTATTTTTGGGGGTGTTACATTTTTGCTCCAAAAACGTCCAAAATGCCATGTTTTCCAGAATTCTTCTCAAAAGTACCTAAAATGACATAAGGAACGATTTAAGGCAATATTTGATCATAAAAACACGGTTAAGGGATTAAATGATCCCCTAAAAGCGTAACACTTTTCACCTCATCAATTCTTCTACTTCCCTAGATTCTGATGATGATAATGCTGCTATGGGATATTCTTCCAAACAGGGGAGGAAACCAGAGTCAAAAATTCAGGGGAGGCAGTTTGTTTTTGAAGAATATGAAAAAGAAGCGGGTACTTTTGATGATCAAGGAAGTACTGTTGATGACTATGAAAGGAAAAGAAAGGAGCAAGGAAAGGCTTCAATGATTGATGAAGAAACTGAGCAATAAAAGAAAGTAAAGGTTCAGATTTTTGTTCTTATTGAAGAAGATGATAAAGAAAGGCTTAAGACCATTGAAGAACAGTCTACTGAAGAAGATGAATCACAAGAAGTTCTGTATGTTGATCCAATTCAAGCAAGATGTCAAATTGTGGACTGGGAAATCTACAAAGATAAGTTTGGTAAAGCTTGGAAGGTAATAAGAATTGGTGGAAAGTTTACAGTTTACAAGAATATTGAAGCATTGTTAAAGTCTTGTCATATAGAAGACTTGGACACTTTATGGAGTTTGGTTCAAAAGAAGCTCAAGACTGCTAAGAAAACAGATGTGAAACAACAAGAACTTTGGGTAGAACTTAAGAGATTATATGAACCAGATCCTACAGATGTGTATTGGAACTTTCCATGTCAAGATTTCAGTACTTCATTGAAATTCTATGATAGCTGCAATGTTCATCACTTATCAACAAAAGGTGGAGTTGATCTATTCATGCTTGCAGAGTTGGAATAATTTCTTCAAAGCTTCAATATGAAGAAGAATCTTAAGTGGTTCAAAATCTCATTCAAAAAATATGTGATCAGTTACTTGCTAGAATATGTGATCAGTTTGAAAGAGAGACATAAGCAAAAAGGAGGAAAATATGTGAAGTGTTTGGAAGAATTCCCCTCATTATCAAAGTTGAATTATAATTGCAGAAACTTGTGAATTTGCAGCGGAATCACAAGTTTAGGGGATGATTGTTGGGAATTATACTTAACAAGTTTAAACTGCCAGGCTTACAAAAGGAACTGTTGAAGATAACACTAGCAATACTAACTGACTTAGTACTGCTAGCATAAATAGTTTGTACTGATATGTTTTGTTGAAATAAGAAAACGTGTAGAAGGATAAGTATAGATAAGATTTAGTAAATATTCTATATTGTTAGTATTATACGTATAATGTGCTAAAGATAGTTATTTTGTAAAGGACTCCTTATCCTATAAAAGGAGGTCCTAGGTTATGGTTTACATACGTATCATTTTTGTGAAAGCTTCAAGTTTGTAACCCTAGTGATAAGCAAAGATCACTCGTATTATTATTAATAATATTGAAGCTATTTGGTTGGTTAAACACTCTTGTTCATATACATTCAATTACTGTTCCGTTCATACATTTCATATACCATATCTTCTAAGTATTGGCTAGTAAATCCCGGGTGCTAGTTAATATATATTCAAAGTATCACTAACACAAGGAGTATGTTTAGATCCTCTCATAACAGAATTAAATACCATTAATATGCGATACCACAGACTCACACACAATAGCTCGAGATTACGGCTTTATATAGTTATTATAAATATATAAATGATCTAATTATATGAAAACACATTGTGCTTAATTAATTTAAATAATTAAGAAGGAATGGGCTTGGAACAAAGTCAAAATGGGGAACCCCTTTTGGACCTAGGGTTCGACCGACCACCCTTAGAGGGTGTTGGCTGGGCTTGGTTTAATATCTTATTTAACAAGATAATTATCTTTTTAAATAAAGTAATTATCCATTTATTTATAAAGTTTATCTTGTTTTAAAACTTGGTAATTATCCCTTATGGAGCCTATAGATATAAGAGGACAATTAGGGTTTCTAATTTAAGTGTTTCACAAAACCCTAAAAGTCTCCTCCCCCTCCCCTTGTGTTTATTCGGCCAAGCAAAGGAACCAACCAAATACAATCGTGTGTTTCGTTTAAGCAATTTATTTTCTGTTATTTGCTTATTAGATCAACCACTCGCACGCTGCTATGATCGTTTCAGGGCTAGTGTGCAATAATTGTGAGAAGGTCTTCCGCTTAGATCTTTACGTCTATTGATCCCCCCCACTACAAACAAGGTACGCAATAGTTCTGTTTAATGTGTTTGTTGATTAGTCATGTTACCGTATATGGATCGCTAACTCGAAAAAGTTGTAAGGTTTTATATATCCCGCTGCTTTATTCTGTTAATTGTTAAAGAAATTTTTAAATTTAGCCTTACATTTTCCATAATACAAACATTAGAACAAGTTTTTATCTAATTCCTATCTTATGATTCTTAAGCATACAATTCACGCGCAAGATTATAGAAAAATAAAATTAAGCATTAAACACAATCAACTAATTCAAGACTAAGATAATTTAACAAGTTTGATCCACATTCGTTTAACAAAGATTTGTTAACAACCATGCCCAAGTATGTTTTCTTATCAAGTTACATATTATGAGGTTTCATACATATAACAATCATTCATAGACAAACAATTGTAAAAATAGTTAATTAATCGCCCTTTCGACCTATGACATTACCAACAACTAATCAAACTTATTAAACAAATGTCACAAAACTCAAGCACAAATGGTTCTTAAAAGGGCAAATTGCATAAAAAGGTACCCATCTTAGGTCCAATTTAAATTAAAGGTACTACCTTTTTTTTTTTTTTTTTTTTTTTTTCAATTTAAGGTACCCGACATTTTTTTTTGGCCGATTTAGGTCTTTTTCTAACTTCCGTTAACAATTTCGTTAGTAAATTACATGTTTGGTCCTTGAGTTTGTATAGGCATTTCATGTTTGGTCCATTTTCGTCCGTTTTCATACTTTTGCATATGTTTTCGTCCGTTTTTTAAACGTTTTTGTCCGTTTTTACACGTTTTTGTTCTTTTTCTTTAAGGGTTTCTCATGACTCATTTTTTTCCTAATATTTGTTATTTGATGCTTTGATCCATATTTTTTTGTTATTCATTTGATTATCTTTTTCATGGTATATTCATTTCATATGCTATTATCTTAGTTGGACAACTAGTAATTGTCCCTCGTAATTATATTGTACATCCTTTGCCTATCTATGTTGCCCATAGTTGTTAACTAGTCATGTGGGTTCCATGACCTTGCCATTGATGCACCAATGGTATTGACACTATCTGTGGAGGTGTGACTTTGTCCACGGCATTCCCACTTTATGCTATGTAGAACCTTGGCTGCCACCATTATTATATTGTATGTATGCTAAGTCTAGAACTTGGTATATGTATATTTGTTTTGAAAGGAGCGTATGGATGCATACTAGGTACTTAGTTATGTTTAGATTTAGTGAATGGGCTTGTGTGTGTGCAATGCACCCCATTTCACACTAGTATATTTGGAGAGCTAGACTCCTATTTTCAATTTGCTATGATATATTATATGTTTGTTACTTGGGCATTTCATTTGTTTATGTTTGATATATGTTTCATATTTCCTTTGTTTAAGCTTTGATTCCTTCTCATATATTCCATATTTCATATGACATCTTTTTAAGCAGGTTCTCTTTGATTAATTCACTTATTATTTTGTTTATGCTTCTTACCTTTCATTATTAATCGCATTTTCTTTTCTCTACGGCAGGTAATAAGCGGGATGTTGGGCATGAGTGATGAGAGTAGGAGCTAGAGGACCTACCCATGTTTTAGTTTCTGTTGTTCCGGATTTATTTTAGATTTATGCTTTGGATATTCCTTTCATTTTAGACTTTGTTGGGATTATACTTTGGAAGTCATTGTTTTTCATGACTTGGTATTTATTTAATAATAAAGTTTTCCACTTACGTTTATATATTCTGATTGACACCATAATGTTACATTTTGACCTTCCTCGGGTTGGGGTGTTACAAGAAAAGACTCAATTAGATGAGTTATTAAACCTAAATAATGGCTTTTTTTTTTATCCCTCTAAGACCCCTAACATGTGGAATTGCTTTCATGGTTCCAATGGTACCTAAATTAAAAGAGTAAAAGGAACCTTAATCTTAGTGTAACACATGGAGACTTAAGACCTTCTTGTATATTAGAATACAAATTTGTCGATTATAGTAAATGTAAAAATATTTATTCATATTCAAACACATCAACATTAGGATGTTGTCATGCTGCTTCAAATGGTACCTAAATTTAAATTGTTTTGCCTTCACTCACTCAGCAATGACAAATTATTCACTAATCATGACAGGAAACAAGGAAAACATACCAAAATAGTAAAAACATAAACCGGGTAGGAGCTTAAACGGGCGAACGCGTGGTTAAATGGACTGAACGAGCAACTGGATGGCGAGCTTGAGGTTTGTAGTCCCAAAATTTGTGATATTTTTTTGCTACTTTCTCCTTGAGTTTCTTCGATGACTTGTACAAATCCCTAGTGATTCTTAGGTAGTCTGGTACATAAGATAAAATGAAAACAAGCACTGGGAAGAATATAACACCATACAATGTCAAATCTGTTGTCCACTCTGAACCACTAATAATAGTCAAGATGAGTGTAGCTGCAAATGATACCATCATCATTGTCACTGAGATGATCAACAAGAGGAGTGCAGTATATTGCTCCTCAAAGATAGATGAAGCAAAATCCGTAAACTTAAACTGTGATGTGATGATATTGAGAAATAGTATAAGCGATGTTAATGCAGAGGATAGCGAAATTGCATCAGCGAAGGTAAACAGAAGAAACATAGGTTTGTCCTTGAGAACAGGATTACCATCATCATCTGTGCCTCCTGGTATAGTGTACACCGAAGTAAAGGCAACTGTTGCAATAAGGACAGCAACAATTGAACAATTTTTGGCATTCTCACTCATCCACTCCTTTGCTTCGGCACGACGTTCATAATTGGTGTCAGAAAACACCTCAGATGGGGTCTTTTGATCAGAGTTTCGCGTCATCGTGTCTAAGATTGGAGATAACTTCTCCACCCTCTATACAAATTGAATAGGTATTAGCAAAATGGAAATAGATGATCACAAAGTCTCCAGCTTGGTTAAAAGAAAGTGCATAAAATTGGGTTTATGATTTGAGGTCATGTTTTGGTTAGAGATTTAAGTGTTAAATGGTCAACTTGACAACCAAAATATAAGATTTCTCTTCATTTTTTCCTTCTTTTCTCTAAATACAACACCAGAGAATAAAAGGGATAGGTTCAGACATATATATATGCGTGGTATACTGATCGAGTGGTATATGTGTGAATGACTTACTAAAAACAATTGTTACAAGTTTACTAGCACATTTAATTTTATATGCTTGTAAAAACATTAATATTAGTCCTGCTTTAAGGAAAATATGTGGAATGTCCGTCACTTAAAATAGCTTCCGCCCAACTTAACTATTTTCTTATAATTTTCTTACACGAACTTACGTAGTATGTATTATGTTAAACACATATGAATACATTAAATTAATAAGGTCAATCTAATTTTAACATGTGTCCAATTAAATTTTCTTTGAGACATGATATGTTTACGTTTTGTTGAATGACGATGAAAAATTTAAATCATTTATTGTATGGGTTTTGCTATCTCTGCCCACTTGGCAAAGGATTAGCTATATATATAAAGATGTTGGAGTTAATTAATATCAAAATGATGATCAATTACGGTAATTTTAGAGATGAATAAATATTCATCAAATACATTATTTGATTTACTTACTAGAATTAGACTCATGCGAGGATTTAAATTGAAGTGAGAATACGCATGGATAACTTCACAGTAGATTTAGCAGATCTAGTATGAATTTAGCCGAAAAACTAGCCAAACTATTTTTTTCAAAATTAGTTTCATCGAATTTTCCTTATATAATATCTCCTATCGTCAATTCTTTTTAGATTTTGTTTTTAGTACTTTTGTTTTTAAATTTTTTTGGACCATAAATTAAGAGTTTCAACTTTAAGAATCCACAATTAACATTTTTTTTTTGTGAATTTTCTATATTCATTTTTTATTTTAGTTTTATGTTACAAAATTGAAGTAAAAAATATTTATTTTCAGAGATAAATAAATGTAATTCAAAAAATATGAACAATAAAATAATTTAGATGTTATGAGATGTATAATCACAGAAAAAACTTCTTGAAAAAAATATATTCACATTAGTATTATATTATGAAGTATTCATAAAAGGATTAAAATTTTCCACAAAAATGTGAAATTCTTTTATAAGAAACTACATATAGAGAAAAGTAAATCGGCTAAATAAAATCTGAAAAAATCATTAAACTTCCAGAGTAAAGATAAATTGTGAAGGTATCGAAATAGTGAATTACTTAATTAACCCGAAAAACTTTATACATGAAACTAGTAGTTATAAAAGTAATAGTACTTAAAAGGAATTTTTAAGTAAAAAGGAACTGTGAAATTACGTTAAATAGTGGATTTTGTGCATAAAGTTGTTTAATAACTAAAAAGCAATTGACAAGAAATTAGAGGATATAAGAAGTAAAATTACTAAAATTTTTATGAAAAACTATAATTTTCACATAAAAATTAAAGTGTGAAAGTTTTATAAAAAGTTGATGTTAATAGGAAAGAGTAAAGATCAAATGAGAAGAATCCTTAAAATAAGATGGATGAGAAATAACTATAACTTCACATTAAAGATGCATCAATTTGAATTAGATGCATCTCTAATCTTGTAGATGCATCATAATATATTTTCTAGCTAAAAATTAGATTCATATACATATATTAGATGCATTTTATCAAGTTAGACGAATCCTATGTATTTTTCGTCCTCTGCGGGTCAAATTTGTTGCTAGTACTACTTTGCATCGTTTTCACTTCAAAATCACTCTCAAAACTAATTGTGGTGCATCTAAATGAATAGAGATGCATCTAATCCAAGTCGATGCATCTCAAATATGTCATTATAGTCATTTCTCATTCTTCTCATTTTAAGATTTCTTCTCACTGGATCCTTACCCTAATAGGAAAATCTGAAATTCTTTTGACAAGAAACTAAATGTAATAAGACGTAAAAAGGCTGAAAATCATCCAAAAAAATTTAATCCTCGCTATAAAAATGAACTATGATTCTTTCGTTAGAATGTGAATTTAATGAAAAAAAACCAAAAAAAACTATGGCAATAAACTAGAGGCTATATAACAAGTAAAAACTTTGGAATAAAATAATATTGTCTTCAGTCTTCACAGTACAAATGTATTGTGATGTTAGACTAATGCTAATGGGCGTTGGAGGGTGACCACAACCGAGCAAATCGACGCGTCTCCCCCTAGCCAAGCCACAAGCGACGCGTCGCATGACAAACTTTTCAAAGTTTCGGTTGCCTCACCAACCGAAACAATTGCAACATCTTCCATATATTTTTTGAACGTTGGAGGTCATATTAAAGGAGTATATTGGTGAAACAATTGCAACATCTTCCAACCGAAGCACTTGCCTCACCAACTATGTTTTGATAGCGTGTGTGTTTTCAGTGTGTGTTTTAGTTTGTGTTTGTATAACGTGTGTGTTCAGTGTGTGTTTTGGTTTGTGGTGGTGTGTGTGTTTTCAGTGTGTGTTTTCAATGAGAGGAAGAAGATAAAAGATTGGTGAAGTAATATAAAAATTATTTTAGTATCGTAGAGTTGTGTTTATCGAATTTGTAAATGGCCATTCGTATTTCTCTAGTTCTTACACGTGTTGCATTAGAATTTGTAAATGGCCATTCGTATTTGCAATACTTCTGTACCACTTGACATGTAATATGTAATGTTACACTTTTTTTCTTTCTAAATACGTGGCCTGAAAAGAGTTAAAAGCCAAACTTTTTTTCGTTTTTTCAAAGAAGAAGGAATTCAATAATTTAATCTATATTATTATTACATGAAATTTTAATTTAAAAAAAAATGTGGANAAAAAAAAAAAAAAAAAAAAAAAAAAAAAAAAAAAAAAAAAAAAAAAAAAAAACAACTTATCCAAAAATCCAAAATAAAAATAAAAAGTTCTTCACTATAAAAGTTAAATGTGAAAGTTATTTTCAATTATCCCTGCTTAAAATCCTTCAACCTACATGATGTTTTATTATCCGAACCAATACACTGATTTTACAGTTAATTTGTTTGGTTAAAAAGCTCTTCTTAAAGTAAATTGGCAAAACAATATGATTGTTTAACCTAATTAGCGTGATTAGTAACTGCAATAAATATATCAGCTTATCAGCTAGTAAATTACCTCGTAGAGACGTTGATCAATTTTCAACTCTTCTGCAGGATGTTTTACGTCCTCCTTAAGCTCTTCCTCTTTGTAACCAACCATATGCAACAAGGTGTTATATTTTTTGTCAAGCCTTCCTTTTAATCTCTCCAATGGATATTCCATTTCTTCCACAACATCAATTATTGCATGTCGTCTATGCAAAATTGCCAAATGTAATATGGTGCGTCCGTCTTTATCAACATGTTCCACAGCTTGAGGATACCTTATCAATATTTCTCTAACTATCTCGGTTGAACCATGTATAGTTGCTAATAACAATGGAGTATCGGGCTTATGAAAAATTGCATGGTTAGCTAGTATGTTCTTCTGATCTGGTGCAACAATTGTCGATGTAGTCCCACTATGTGCAAGAATCTTAGTAACACGCTTATCCGTCCATGATTCAGTCTCTTCCCATGAGTTGTCTTCTTCGATCAACAACTTAGCGAGTTTATATGCCCATTCTTGTGCATGTTTTTGTTTCCATCTTTTCTTTAAGAAGAACACCGTTTCTCTATTTTCAATATTTGCGTCCAAAACTGACCTCGAGAAATTCAAAACAACTGTCAGTTATTTGTCATGAAATAATGATGAAATGAACAACAAATCTTTGATGTACACGTACATAAGTAACTATGTACCTCTTAAAATTTGAAAACATATAGAGTCCAACCTTTTAGATTGTTGTATTATAAAATGTTGATACTTAAAGAATACATTGTTTGAATTCTATAGTTATACAAATAGTTCCAAGTTACCATTGGACAATTGGAAGGACATAACACAAACTTATAATGCAAAAGAAATAGATCAAAGCATACAAGTCTACATAAGATATAACTAATGGCGTCAACCGATAATGTTAAAAACGAGGAATTTAGCTCCAGAACGTTGTTGCGGGGAGTTTAAACACATATTTAAGCATGATAAATTCATACCGGTTTATAGCTATTTACTTTGCATGAACACGAAAAGATTTTATAATATTAGTTAAGTGTAAGGAAAGTATGTATTTTTATAACGCTTGATTTAAATTTTTACTCTAGATTAGATGCTTCTGTGAATGCGTATTCAAATTTAATTATTGGTTATTAAAAGTAATATGTAAGTTTTAATTTATATACTTCTATAAACCTTTAATATTCTTCTTTACAATTGGATTGAAATTTGAATGCAGGAATCTGACATAAAAATGAGAGTTTTATATGGGCACAACGCGCGCGGGCAAGTTGAAAACCTTGTTATCATTTTATCAAAACTCTATTCAATGATAGTTTTAGCCTTTAAGTTATTTTCATCATCACTTTCATACCCCAAACCAAATACATGCATACACCCAAACACAACACAAATTTGTGAACATAGAATTGAATCTAAACTCTTGCCTATAAAATGAAATGTATATAAACTTACGCCTGAATAGCATATGGTTGAAGAAACCATGAGGATGAAATTCTGGTTTGGTGGAAGAAAGAAGCTGAAGAGCCGTCATATCATCTGCATCCTTCTCACGAATTAACTCTGGATAAGTGATTGCTATCATATGAGCGATCCCTGAAAAAAGAAATTTCATACTAAATAGATTAGAAAAAATATGTTACTTAATTTCCAACAAGGAAACCAGTTGTATCACAAACACTTACAGTAGTTTCTACTAAGAATTGCAATATGGAGTATGGTAAATTTATCATCCCTGTGAAGAAATGTCTTTAAATCTGGTCCTTCAACTGACCTACTGACTGCTCCATGAAGGAACTTGAATATGTTGGACTTGCCATGGCGAGCGGCGTAGAACAAAGCAGTCTCTCCCTCTTTGTTGGTCATGCTAAGCAACATCGGAGCCCTGCGTAGCACCTCTTCTGCAACCTTGACTGTCCTATTGTTTGTGCCCGTCTCATGGAGAATAGTGTTTCCACCAGTATTTTGCCATGTAAGTTTGTGATAATCGCAAGAAGACACCATATCTAGTAGCTTAAGTGCTAGGTTGGTTCTCTTATGGTAAGTGGCCATATGTAGAACGGTGTCTTCATGTATTGTCACTGTATGCAAAGGGCCCTTGGGAATTTGCCGACATATATCGATTACAAGGTCATCTTGTTCACTCATCAGAGCTCGATACAAGTTAGAATTGATGTTCAAGTCTTGAGTTTTGGTGATAGCCATTTTTAAGGGGAGTGACAGAGTAAGGGAGGTAAGACCTTAGCTTGTTGAAATTTATAGCCTTCAAACAATGTGATTCACATGCATGGAATATAAAATGCCTTGGGAAGTGTTTCAAAGTATAGAATCACAAACCTGAAACCACTTTGAATTAAATTCTAAATGGTATATAGTGTAAGAAACATGAAATTTCTCATACACAGCTAGTGTGCAATTCATGCAATTTCAGCGTAACTCATACCAATTGCCACGTCAATGTTTCATATTTTTTACAAAACTTTAGTTCCCAACTTATTAAATACTACGTTTTAAATTTCACAATATTTTATCTAAACAGAACATTACATTCCACTTTCCACCTTTTTTTAGAGGTAAATGTGTTGACTCACCAAGCAAATCCTGGCCAGGCATTATTTTTTATCAAAAGAGAAACTCCTGGCCAATCATTGTTTTAATTGGATTTAGATGTCAATTTATTAAGGTTTTAGCAAGGTTTAGATTGTTTTGACGATGTATTGTTTTTTATTTAGTGTGTGTGTATTGGTTTAAATTTGTAGAAGAATGATCTTATAGTTTTGTTGAAGAGTGAGTTGGTGTTTTTTGGTTAAGGTTTGGGTGTTTTATTTAGTCTGTGGTAAACAGGTTACTATATCAAGAGTATGACTTGAACTGCTCATTGTGGTCTGTGGAGCCTGATGGTCAAGCAATAAGTTTCCATATTTTTCTAGCCTTTTGTTTTGTATGCTCATCTTGTGTCTTTGTGAAAGTTAAGTTACATAAGGGAGTGTTACCAAAGGGCTTGTGTCCCAATAGTAGCCCTTGTTGCGTGAGAAGCTCTCCAACTACTTAAATACTCTAATAGACAATAATTAATACATTATTCATCGTTGAACATACAATTCAAATTGTTTTATAAATCCTACTATTTTTTTTATCAAATAAAAGATAATAAAGTAAAAATATCCAGCTGAGTAGGGCTAGTGTTTTTACAGGAAATCTCTAGCCAACCTTCCTGCAAGAGATCTTTTCTTTACATCAAACATATTGGTACTACAGAGAAATGATAACTCCAACAATTTCTTTGTTCTCAATGCTTCCTCCCGAGAGTCGCTCCACCGACCGGAACACTTAGCGATGCTCCCGTACGTTCCTTGAAAGTGTCAAGAAAGGGAAAGGAATTATTTAATCCTTTTTAATGAAATAAAGTTTTTGATCGAAATATGAATAAAACCGAAAGACCCCTAAACGAATCACACTTTTACCACTAAACTATACCTGGTTGTAGGTTCAAGTCCTGCTTAGGATATGTGAGATAATTTATGGTTGTATATTGTGAGATAGTTAATTGTCGTTCTATAAAATAATAATAATGACGACGAATAGTGGTGGTGGTGGTGGTGGCGGCGGCGGCGGCCGCAGCAGGAGCAGCAGCAGGAGCAGTAGCAGCAACAGCAGTAGCAGCAGTAGCAGCAGCAGCAGCAGTAGCAGTAGTGGTAGTAGTAGTAGCAGTAGCAGTAGCAGTAGCAGCAGTAGGAGCAGCAAGAGGAGCAGCAGGAGCAGGAGCAGTAGCAGGAGTAGTAGCAGTAGTAGCACTACCAATAACAATAACAATAACAATAATAAGGGAGTGTTTTTTAGTCACCTTTGTTGAATTCCGAATTTTTGCCATTTTCTTGAACTTCTCATATTTTTTAGATATCGTGCTTGTACCCGCACCCATTTGGTTGGGGAGCTTCTCACACAACATGGGGTACCATTGGAACACAAGCCTTTTGATGACTACATTTTATTTAATAATATATCTTCGTATGCTAAATACAAGTTGGTAACAAAATCATCAAGAAGAGGATTCATGTCCGATTGAGCATGTCATGCCATCCAGATGCACTAAAGAGTTCAAACAGAGGGTTAAGAAGAACGATCAACTAAAGGCTGAAGCCAAGGCAAGGGATGAGGTGATCAGTACTAAGAGGCAACCACTCGGACCCAAACCAGGATTTAATAGAAGAAATATCATTTTTCTTATGTGTGATGCTTATTTCAAGCTTATTCTGATTACATAATTTAGAACCGGTTATATTAAAGAGCAAATAATTTCTTTCTTGGGCTAAAGAATCTTGTTCATAATGAGTTATTTAAGTTTGTTTAACTGCAGCTTGTGTTTGAACCCAATAACCACCTGTAGATGCAAAAGAAGTTTTGAAGCAATTTAATGATGATATACACATGGTTTTTTTCAGTATTTAGTTTACGAAACCATACTATTAGACCTGATCATAAGTCCCAAAATAAATGTTGAAGGTTTTTTAAGAGTCGGCTTTTAAGTTACTTGAGCTAACCTAAAGCATGTCCAAGTCAGCATATCAAGCTCCAATTTTTAATGAAATGTGCTGCTAGCTTGTTTCAAGTAATGGTGATATTTGTACAAGATATTGAATCAATCTCAAATTTTCATTAAGTTGAACTCAAGCTCAAATCATGAGGGAAATGTTGAGGTGCCAATTTGAATTTTATTGCCCTATAGAATTGAACTCGGTTTTGCAACACTAATTATAAGAGGTAACTTTATGGAGAACTTGATTGTGGAAGAGATATGGAATACTAGCAAGTTAAAAAAGAAAGAAAGATAAATCAAAAGCAAAAGAACATATACCCCCAAACTCACCTCATAAGATGCATCTGCCATCATTTTGATAAAGCTTACAAATGACACTGAAGCTAAAGGAGGGTGAGTAAGCACAAAGAAAAGAACATGTACCCCCAAACTCACTTCTACTAAACTCAAACAAACTTTCTTTCCCTTCTACTAAACTCAAAGAACATGTACCCCCAAACACACATCACAAAGGTGCATCGCGTCATTAGGAATTATGAAAAAATTCGTCTCAAGACATCAGCACATGTTACACGGCAGTTAATTTAGACACACATACATCTCTTAACGTCATCAGACTATATGTTATGAAACAAGAAACTGTCAATCTTCGTAGAACTTATACAATCATCCTTTCAATTATCTAAATCTACTTGTACGGTATTGTCCCTTACACGCACCAAACGACAATATTACAGCAACGCTTGTGACAACACCTAAACAACAAGTGTATCAGAGGACTAAAATAAATGGCTCTACATGTCATGGAATTACCAGGCTTATTATACTTCCATGAACAATAACACAATATAAATCCTAAATCCAAGACTTGCTTGAATCTGCTCTAAAAGTACTTATGGGCTATGGCAACCTACATATTATCAGTTTTTAGTACTTCTCAATTATAATTCCTTCTAATAATATTATAAAATTTGGAGAAACAGACAATTAGTTGTAACTATACGATTACCCGTGCATAGCAACGGAATTTTGTAGCGGCAGATAGTTATAGTGATATTTTGGCACAATATACTAACCTCAACGTGAACATTTTCTTGATCGTTCATTTCCATTTCCATCAAATTAACTATAAATTAAGACAAGAGTAAAAAGAAGTGTATGGTGTTTATATATTATAGAGTAGTATGATTTTTTGGAAACTATTGTGCTAACTAAGGGGTATAATAGGGAAAGAACATTACTGAAAAGTTAGGAACTTTTAAGAGATTAAGAGATGCGATGCATGCTTTATAAGTAGTTAAGATTAAGATAATCTGATGATTGGGAGTAATTATAAGAATCCAAATTATTGGTTTATTACTCACTTTAAAGTTTAAAATACACATCCAAACTAATTACACTAAAAATACACAACCAAACACCCCTTACTCAAAATAGGGACACAGAATAAAGTAAAGGCTAGCAGATTATATAAAGAGTGGAAACAAAACAACCCTTTATAGTTATGCATACCTTCCTTAAGCCTAACTATCAAAGCTGAAAATGAAGACATCAATATTAAGCAGATTCTTACCTCTGCTGCTCCTACTTGTTCTCTTTTCAGGTTTTTCCCTTCTCCACTCCTTTGTGTTGGTGAAATTTTCATTTAAATTTTGTAAACTGTAATCATTTTATAAACAATAATATTTTGGGGCGAACAGCTTGCGCAACCACAACAACCAGATTCACTGGTGTTGTGCATGCTATCAGAATCCCGGAACATGTGTGTGAAAAGAGGATTAATGGGAAGAAATGTGAGCTGAAGAGATGCCAACATACGTGTACCGAAAGAGAGCCATTTAGTGTTGGAAAATGTAACGGTAACATGTGTATCTGCTCTTATTATTGTAAGCAACCCCCAATATGACCAAGAGTCTTAAGTCTCAACTATCTTCACACTGTATCTAAGGTTTCCTATTCTAGAAATCAATTTATACATCAATGTATGGTGTATCATTAATTTGAATGGTACATGACACAAATCATCCCTAATATAGTAATATGCTTAGACCATTCATGTTCGGTGACAGCTTTTACATTTTTACTTAAATATACGTCACTGGAGTTATATTGAATCAGACATGTCGAAATCACTCAAAGTGTGTTCAACTGTTTACAACCTCCTAGACCATTTTATTAAAACCCGGATACTGTAAATTTTATGCAGTGCTAGAATCATATAATTCAAACTTTCAAAGCAAGAACAGAACATAAACTAGTGGGTCAACCAGGTCGTGTATGACCCATTATTCAACCTGCCCATTACCACCTCTAAGTCTCTGACCCATATCAAAGAACATTCATATCATGTGCAAAGGTTAAGAAACAAATAACTCTACCAAACTGAGACAAGGATAAACGCAATAAAGAGTCATTTTGATGCAATATCAAATTACAAGATGCCATTCATTTAGTATCTTTGTTTTTCATGTTACACTACATTGAGGCAACTTTGGATCAGTCAGATTACATTTGCCACATCATGGATAGTACCCTTTCATGTTACACTAAACAAACAAAACTACATTGACTAATGTTGTGTATTGCATTAGTAAAGAAGATCAAATAATCGCAAAGTTCATGAAGTAGTTGATAGCATCACTTCACATATAATGTACGCCAATCAGCCAATGATACAAGAAGAATCATATGCAAAGTTTGCAAACTAATGATAGGGTCATATGCAAAGTTTGCAAACTAATGATAGGGTCATAATTGCATGGGCAATAAAAAATAGTATCCAAGATGCTTTAATCAATCTAGTATAATATGAGTGCATAAAGTGACTTGGACCACAAATTTTTCTATTTATTATCAATATGATCATCTATCAGATGCTACTAGTAACCTAATTGTGGACCTAAAACTATGATTGTAGACCTAATTGTGGACCTAAAACTATGTGGCATCATCCTGATGGGTTGTAAAATAAGTGGGTCCCTGTCTGCAAACATCAGGATGATGCCACATGTCTTTAGGTCCACAATTAGGTCTACAATTAGGTCTATGTATCAATTCTCTATTCAAAAACTTTGTTCAGGCAATTGTATATACTTGACACAAATCTGTAGACCTTTAAAATTCAATCTGATTTGAATTATAACATTCCATTATTGAATCAAATCAGGAAATATGCATGCCTGTGTCCACAAGAACAAATTGTTCGGTTTTACCAATTCTACAAAACTACATAAACTTCAATAATCTCAAATGGGCTAATGTCACGAAACAGCAACATAGGTAGCTTGGTGGTCCCTTTTGGTCAATATACCCCAATAACATCCTGTTGGGTAACTGAATTCAAACTCTCGTAAACTAGGTTTGAACATAAAATAACCTAAGTGTTTAACTACCTTTAACACAATCAAGTCACTGAGTGAACAGTCACGCAGTGAGTTCATCTTCAGGATGCTGGGACAAGCTTAGAAGAAAAGCTTTCCATTTCAGTTGAGGCGGATTCTCAGTGATTGGGCACCTAAGCCAAAGTAAGAAGATGATTGGATTCAGTGAGTGGATGACAATAACTCACTGAATCCCAAGTTATTCCTCACTGAAGCAACAAAAGCTAAAGACTGAAGATTAATGAGCATGAAGCCTGAAGAATAGGCGGGATAAGGCGGTGAAAGTTTTGATAACTACATAGAGTGTCAGTATCTTGTAAAGTCAAACTTTCTCTTGAATGGTGTGGGTTCAGTATGGTGGTCATATCTGGACCTCAGAAAGATGCCTTGTCCTATACCAAAATAGACTTGTGCTAACAGAGACAAAATACGTAAGTGTTTTTGTCTCAACTAGGCTGATGTAATCTTTGTCCTTTTTCACAACGGTTGTAAATTTACTTGTGTATAAATAGAAGTCATAAGAGAGAGTAAAGGTTGCGGAGTTTGTGCACTTAATGCTTGAGGGAACATTGCAGCGAAACTAATGCTTTGACTCTCGTCCACACATAGCAGGGACCATCCCTAAGATCAGTTAGTGGGTCTTTTGTTGGGTACTTAAGCATAGCTTAAGGTTTGTGAGTGAGGGAGTAAGCACCATTACCATACTTGTCATTTCAAATCCCACAGTGTTGTTCCGCAACACTTTGGGGTATAATTCTTTTGAATTAATTTCTAATAAAGAGTTAACGTTGAAAATCTTGTTTTTATCTTTTTACGTTTTGGGTTAGTATAAGTCTTTGCATCATTAATGCTATGGAACTTGGTTAGTTAACCTCGGTAGTTAACCATTAACCAAGTATAAAGGTTGCACCAACACATCCGGACCTAGTCGTAATTACACTTTCTGATATGGCGTAGTTTGGTATGTCAGTGAGATGGCCACTAGAAAAGATGGACTTTGCAAGCCACCTCATCCAAAGAAAGGCTAATTTAGGTAATTAATATTTTTTGAAATGGTGCAAATAAGAATGTGTCTCATCCCAGAAAAATAAGTGACAAAGTCAAATTGTCAAAATAGTGCAAGTAATAAGGTCGGTAACCAAACTATAAATGAACGAAGAGGAAAAACNGGTATGTCAGTGAATGGCCACTAGAAAAGATGACTTTGCAAGCCACCTCATCCAAAGAAAGGCTAATTTAGTAATTATACTTTTTGAAATGGTGCAAATAAAATGTGTCTCATCAGAAAATAAGTGACAAAGTCAAATTGTCAAAATAGTGCAAGTATAAGGTCGGTAACCAAACTATAAATGAACAAGAAAAACATTCTATGTTACAAGGACAAAAAGTCTCATTCGTTCATTTCGTCCGATTATCTGTTTCTTTATGTTCACGAACTAACTTTATATCACCCTTTCGTTTATGTCTTTATGAATGAACATATACAAAAACACGCTTAAACGCGTGTTGGCTTCATTTACAGCCCTATTACTCAACACACAAGTGGGTATTATAGCTACACAATAATGATCCTATGAAACTTAACATTGTTGTAGTACCCTCTTCGCGACAACTCAAATAAGTTTTTGCACGTTCTAGGTGCATGCTTATCGTACAGCTACACAATTTAATTCAACATTAATGATCAAACAATGAAATTGTAGTAAAAAAAAATGTGTGACAGGTTAAAATAATTTACCTCGACGGTAAAAGAGCCCATTGAAGTCTCGAGTGTCACTGCCGGTGGACCTCCTTCTGGTCCCGACATGGTTGTTTGGGATGATTCTGGTGAGGGTCTGGTAGTGGTTACTTGTGAGTTTTTTTCAACTACTCGCAATAAAAACTATCAACAACTGCCGCATCAGTTTTCTGATCTACATAAACTTGATGATATCCAAACTGCCAGAACATAAAACCAAAGTTGTATTTAAAAGGTCCATATGAGCCAATTCTTTTGTTCCCTTGACAATAGTTATCCCTCCATAGCTGGACAATAACTTTTGGGAGGTGATATAGTGTGAGGAGTGTGGAACCATTAAGGATCATACTGTTGGATTACATAATTCCCCGTAGGTTATCATTATTATTCATGCACATTATATAGAGATTACATGAGTAAACCCTAATGGACCCTAAACCCACAGACCGGGCTTGGGCCTTATTTATCATCTAATNTTCTCATCGCGATGGTATTTTTTTTGTACCTTGAGGATTTACCGTTTGCAAGATATATTGATTAAAAAAAAAAAAGTGGAAAATAAAAATGGTTGGCTATGATTGGTTAATTGGTTCTATGGCAAATATGAGTTCTATATTGATCTCATCTATGTTTGCATATAGAACAATTAGGACTTTTTATAGTTTCCGTATGTTGTTTGCATATAGAACAATTAGGGTGCGTTTAGTTGGAGAAAAATTCTCTCGTTTTCTATCTTTACTTTTGTAAAAATTAATTTGGAAGGAAAATTTAATTTCACAAAACACTTGAAAATATAGAAAACGTGTTTAGTTGATGCTTGTATTTTCTATTTTGAAGAAGGGAAGGGAGAGTTGTGTGGGTTACAAAAAAAAAACAAGTAAAACAACTATAACTTGTTTTGTAATTTTTCATGTTAAGTTAAGAAATATGGGATTTTGTGTTTTGCAAAACATTTTGTTGGAAAACGCTTATCTGAACGCGTTCTCTATTTTCCTTGTTTTCCATAAAACATTTTGCGTAAAACAAGAGTGTTTTCCCCCAACTAAACGCACCCTTATTATTTTTATTTTTATTTTCTGCTTTTTTAACAACAAAATTAAATTTTGTTACTAATAAAACATCTTTAGATAATAATTCAAATAAAATCAAAACAAACTTCAAAGGCTAAAAATGTTTATTAATATAACTTATTAGTTAATAATGTAACTTATTAGTTAATTATAAATAAAAATACAATTAAATCTAACTTCTTAGGCTTATAAAAAAAAAGGAAAAAAAGTCAAAGGATATCTTCTAGTCTTCTTCTTTTTCGTGTACCTGCAAATCTACATTTCCATTTTTTTTATTTATTTTTTCTAAACAAGCCCCAACTCCAGAGTCTGTAAACTCATCTCCTTCTTTAAAAAAGAAGGGAAAAAATGAGTGTTTTTTTGTTTGTACATCACATGCTACCAATAGCCAAGAGGGTCCGCTCCTCGACCCAGTTCCCTTTCGACTGACAGAAACCCACATGACCACAACAAGGACAACCCTTTGCAACACTAACAACCCAATCGATTGTCACCCTTATTGCGGGTAGCCTTATATTCAACACGATTGGATCATGTTTGGCTAAGAACTTATTTTGTTAACCTTTTAGGAAGATTTTAAAAATGCTACAAAATAATGAATGAGAATGGAGAGAGAATTCTTGTTATGAAATGAATCAATATAATATAACCTTTTAGCACTAATGCTTGACTGCGAAGTGGATAGAGATCCTCTCAAGTTAAGAGGATAACTTGAGTTAAGTTAGGTAATTATGAGCCATTGGATCAAATCCAATGGCTCAAATCAAAACAAGTTATTTTGATTTGAGCCATTGGATCAAATCCAATGGCTCACAATTGTTTAACTTGACTCAAGTTGTATAACACAACTTGAGAGGATCTCTCTCCCTGCGAAGTTAAATTTTTTGCACGTAAACTTCATTAACAAGCATGTATCCTAAACATATACTACTCTAAATGTATACCGTTAATATACAACATAGTATGTAACCAAAGAACGTTTCATATCTTTAACCAATGTGGGATATATCATATATGGGTTGAACTGCCACTACCAAAATAATAATAATAATAATAATAATAATAATAATAATAATAATAATAATAATAATAATAAATTAATTAATTAAGTAGGTACTTAAATGTTGACTCATGAAATTTTCATATGCTAATGTATACGTTGTATTGTTCATGATACACAACTTATCTTTTGAAGAATTGGAGCAAAGTATTAATTGATGAAGCAATTACTCCGATATGGAAAGCTTTTTGGGTTAGCCCGATCAAAGTGACGACCAATGTCCGAATTTGGAAAGCTTTTTGGGTTAGCCGATAGTTTAAAACAAAATGAAAGACAATATATACGTATCAGTAGTTTACATTGGTCTTTTTATGGGTTAATATATAAATATGTTATTAAACTTTCAAAAAAAAGTTCGCCTAAGTTATCGAACTTTCATTTTGTTTACTTAGGTTACTGAACTTATATGATGCATTTTTTAGTGTTGGTAGGAGTGACTTAATTGTATATTTTTGGATATGTTAAGTAACATAAGGCAAATGATATTGCCACATTGCAATTTACTACATCCACATTAAAATCATGCATCATGACAAAAAATATTTTGTCCTTATGCATGATTTTAATGTGGATGTAGTAAATTGCAATGTGGAAGTATCAACCCCCGTAACATAAATGTCGTATTTTTACAAGTTCAGTGTTGTTTATGAATATTTTTTTTGAGGTTTAGTGACCTCAAATGTCGTGTTTTATAAGTTCAGTAACCTAAGTGAACAAAATGAAAGTTTAGTAACTTAGGCGAACTTTTTTGGAAAGTTTAGTAAGATTTTTGTATATTAACATGTCTTTTTATTTATAAAATAAAAGTGGGCCTTTGTAAATTGATCTTGTGTATTTTTGTTTTGTGGTTATAAAGTTATGTTATTTTCCACAAAAACAAAATTAAGTAGGTTGCATTTTTATTTATTTGTTATTAGAAAGAAAAAAAAGTCTACGCTAAATTACAACTTACTTACATTAACTTCAAAGTTAAACTGTAATTTATAGAATTTTTCTTGCTAACTTAGAAGTTTCTTTTACATGTACTTTTGGCAATTTTCTAACTCTTCATGCTAAAAGCTATATACCAAGCGTATACAGTGACAGAGCCAGTAGGGGGGCTGGAGGGTGCTTGGCCACCCCCAACCGTCCCAACTAGACCATCTTTCAAGGCAGTATATCAGCAGCAACTGCGGAGTTGTCAACGACAAAATTTTAAGCATCGAGACTGATTTAATCAAGTTTAAGCTTAAAAATGGTGATAAAGGGATATAAAACCAAAAAGCTAGTTGATCGATTCGTAAAATAAGTTGATATTGTTATATTTTTAATTATTTGAAAAAAAAAAATGATGAATACATTGCAGGTATTTTGTTTTAAACGTAGGAAGAAGATGGTCATTTTGGGCCAATATCACACCGCACCCTCAAAGACCAAATAGTTGTCATTTTCTTCCTCATATTTATTTCTATTTACCAATAACTGCAATAGAACTTACAACATTAACAATTTTAACCCTTGTTTGCTACAAATGATTCAATATGGCACATTTGAATCTTTTATATACTAGTGTACTCTTATATTGTTCAATAAACTTTTATAAGTGGCATGGAGATAAATTATTTACGTTAACTTTTAAATATTTATGTTAAAGCGACATTCTTTGCGATTATAAAACTAACATATCAAAATCTATATGACAACACTACCATCTTGAATGCCGAAAGCAGTTTTTTCCCGATTTTTTGAAACTATGGAAGAAAAAATTTGAGCCCCCCTTAATTCAAATTCCTGGCTCCGTCCCTGAGCGTATATATTTCAACCTATACTTAACCCATTACCTTTATAACAAACACTACATCTAGCTTGTAAATTAAAGTTTATGAGTCTTTGTTCCAAAAATGTTTTACAGTTAAAAGTTTGATTTGAATTGAGAGCTTGTATTAAAAAAAATAATAATAATAATAATAATAATAATAATAATAAAAGTAAAGAGTTTGTATACATTTGCCGGAAAGTAGAGTAAAAGTGCGCTATATCTTTTGGTTGTTAGCGCACATTGACTTCTTTCCTGAAAACATTACACTAGTCCAAACACGTTTATTCCATAAACCATGTGGAATATTAACTAGCAACAACTTCTTTCTTTTTCCTATGTGGGATTGAATTGGATTTCATATAAAAAAAACAAAAAAGCAAAAATTAAGTTACCTAAATTTAATGTTGATTCATGTTGTCTAATATACGCCACTTATTTTATTGATACATGTTGTCATTGTGTGCATATGAAATGAAGAAGCAGGTTATAATCCCTTTACTTGAATATGATAGCATCTTTTTGTTTTAACATTTGTAGTCTTGTAGATGAGATTCTGTCTATAATTTTTGTCACGCACTTCTCATATACTAATGTATACGTTGTATCATGTATTTGTTCATGATACACAACTTATCTTTTGAAGAATCGAAACCAATTATTAAGTGATGAAGCCATTATAATGTTGTATTTCCCGATCAAATTGACGACCAATGCCTGGATTTGAAAAGCTTTTTCGAGCAGCTCAAAAATAGGCATAAAGTGTATTGCTTATACCTTATTTTATCACATTATCAAAAAAGTATATTATCTTTTTAGTAGTACTAGACGAGTACTCGTGCATAGCAACGGTAATTTTATAGAAGCATATAGTTAGAGTGATATTTTAGTTACACAAAACTTTAAGTATTTTGTGTAACCAAAATATCAATATTTTTACAAAAAAATTCCGTTGCTATGCACGGTACTCGTCTAGTAATGTAAAAAGGTAATAGGTATCAGGAAAGTATTTATTAGAATCACATTAACAAGGAGAGGTGATTCTTTCATAATTTCACAATATCTCCCTTTTTGAATATTCACCGTTTATTATATGTTATCACTATGGTGTTTGAGGACCGATATTGTATATAAACTGCCTCGTTAAAAATTTTATCAAGAAAAAACTATTGGGATAAAATGATTAAGGAAAAAGAGTGCAGTGTTTATAGTACTCCTCTCACTTTGTTGTATAAATAATTTTTCAGCGGTAGTTTCTTTCACCCTGATTTCTTTTTTAACTTTTTAATCGGCCTTGACCCAGATGTCAGGCCACCGTCAGTTGTCTTATCAACTTCTTCTTTATCATCTGAAATTGGGTACACAGTCATCAACGGAATAACATTTAAAAGCACAAGTGGAGTTGATGATGAGTTGATTTTCTCACAATCCTCACTAACACCACTCCTACCAGCCTCACTAGCCTTTCGGCTCCTCTTCCTGGTCAAACGCTCAACAACTGAAACCTCGTCTTCTACGTCCTCCATCTCATGGTTAATCTGGGAGCTCTACTAGGGGCATACGAACCCTGGGAAGCATCACTTTCAAACATAGGTAGTAGAGGAACATGGTTTCTATCAACATCTAGGTTAACAGGAGGAATAATTGACTCATAAACCACAGTAACACCTTCATCGTAAGAACTATCAAGCAGGGAAAAAACATCTAGCACTGCAAAGTAGACAAAAAAAATGCTTGCTTAGTCTAGCAACAACACTTAGGTATAAGAACATGGATATGGGATCGAGGTCTCACCCCTGCCACCTTGCATAAGCACTAGGACCATCCCTTCCTCCCACCATGGACGTAGGTTAGCCTGCACAAATGCATCTTCTAACATAGATCTAACATACACCTTTAATTCGCTTAAGTGAGCAAAAAAGCATATGCTCATCACCAGGGGGACATGGCGGATCCTCCAGGTCTGGCCTCACCCTATTGATCCATGTAATATAACAACTCGCAAAAAAGTACTCCTCAACGTCTATCCATACCCAGTTCTTATGTCAACTGGACAACCCCCTTTTGCAGATTCATCAACGACAAACCTACAATAGACCACCATGCCCCATGCTTTAGATGACAAAAAACTGCCTAAACACAAGCAATCTTGGTGAGCGTTCAACCCAAAACAAGCCAAGATTTAAGCGTTTATTTTTTGGTACCCCATGGGGTGCATTTGAGAAAAAGGCTATGTCATAAAGTCTAAAATCTCAAAATAAAAAGGGTGCAAAGGGATCCTAACGTTGCAATCACGTGCATATTCTAAGTAAAAGGCCGTACATGTCGTGAGGGTGGCTGTTGGGTTACTTTAGTACCCAAGTCTCATTAAACAAAGATTTGAACACAAATTATGCTAAGTGTTAGAAAACCTTATACATCTTCAGGTCATTGAGTGAACAGTTGCTCAGCGAGTGACCTTCAGGATGCCAAGGACGAGTCTAAGAAGAAAGCCTCTCCACTCAATGAGGCGGTTCTCAGTGAGTGGGACCTTAGCCAAAGAAGAAGGTGATGGGTTCAGTGAGTGATGACAATAACTCACTGAACCGCAAGACTCCTCAACAACTAAAGAAGTATGACTTAAAGACCGAAGAATGAAGGCCTAAGGACTGAAGATTAGGCGGGATGGAGCGGGAAAGTTTTGAAGAGATAAGACGTTGTCCTTATCACCTGAAGTCAAACTTTCCCTGAAAGGCAAAATGTCAGGGACAGTGTCATCACTGCTGCTCAGAAAGGAGAATTGTCTTATGCCCAAAATAGCCTAATGTAACAGAGATAAAATACATAAGTATTTTGTCTCCACTAGCTTAGGTCATCATTTGTCTTTATCATAACGGTTGTAAAATACTTGTGTATAAATAGGAAACATAAGAGAGGAGTAACAGTCGACAAGTTTGTGCAATTAATGCTTAGACATTCACAAAAAACTTTTACTCCTCCAAAGAACAACCTAGTCCCTGAGATAGCTCAGCAGGACCTTTAGTTGTCAGTTGTCACTCTAGCTTAGCTTGAGTTTAGAGAGGAGTCATACCATACTTGTCATTTCAATCCCAAGTGTTGTTCCACAAACACTTGGGTATAATTCTTTGATTGATTTCTAATAAAAATTAAACGTTGAAAAATATCTTGTCTATTTACTTTACGTTTTGTTCAAATATCTTTCAAAGTATTTCAACTCATTACTTAAGCATGGTGCATGTTTAGACTAACTTTGTAGTTAGTTTATCCGTGTAAACGGGACCAACAGTGGCTCATGAGCCCTCTCATGGCCCTCAAGCACATGAGGCACAAAATGCATAATCCATTCATGCTCAGACACGAACTTGTTATATTCATATTCTTAACCCAATTAGGGTTATCTTGAACAATCGTATTCTCACCACGAGACATGATAAAACACTGAACAAAGACTTTTTTGTATACACAAGAAAACAAAATGCAACTAACCTTGGTTTGTGCTTAGACGTAAAAACAATGCCGAAGGAATGGAGGAAAATGTATAGTTTTGATTTGGAAAAAAGTAAGAAAGTTAACTCGTAATTATCCACTCTTATATATCGAGAAGAGAAAACAGGGTTAGTGGATGGAAACAACCTATTGGGCCAACAAATACACATCAGTGCGTATCGTTTACGCCCAGGGAGACACGCGTATTGCTGATGTCAGGCTGACATCACGTACATTCGAAAGGTCGGTTTCACACGCCACCAAAACGACTGGTTAACTAAATTCAAATCATTTCAAAAAGATTCTCTTTACATTTCTCGCGTAAACATTTAATGCAGGTGAACCATGATATGGCACAACAAAACCAAAAAGATGCAACTCACATTTTTACATGATCATAAGCCGGGAAATACGCTACCTGGAAATGAATGGGTTGGGGGGACTCCATTATCAACATGATAAAACAAATTATCAGCCTGATAATCTCTATTTAGTCCAACAACATACCATTAGATCATGATATAATATTAGAATGTGGGACTTGATATCGTATCAATATTAGTAAGCCCACTAATTACACGCCATAGCCATGCACATTATCAACACTTAGTAAGACACATTATCAACATTTGATAGACCCACTTACATTCCCAGGCCGCGCATGGCATGAGAATGCCTCTCAGACCGTGTAACATACACGCGTGAGACAACTATACCCCTGTCACTAACGGTAAGATGTACTATCTAACATATAGCAATGGGAGACACATGACCAGGAATATAGGAGACGGGCACGACCTGGTACAAGCGAAGAAAAGGATGCCATATGCCATTCTTGCCTGCTTATCAGATGGTTAACACTTTGCTTTCTATTACCCTTTAATCATCCACTCGGGGTTTATCCTTAAACCTCATATGTCTCTCTATAAATAAGAGGCATCCCACACCAAAAAAGGGATCATTTTCTCTACGCTCTTTTACATTGTTTCACATAATAATAAAGAAAGAAAGAAAGAAAGAAAACACACACACACACACACACACTTTGGTTTGTTTTAGTGTTAGTCAAACCTATTAATTCTTTTGGGTCCTTACCATTCTATATGGAAAACCGAACAACACAAACATCTCAATCCACTCTTAATCGCGTTTTACATACCTTACGTAAATAGTATGTTTATCATATTTTGAAAGAGAAAAACTTTACAAACCAAACCCTAATTAGGGTTCGAGTTAGTTAATTTTGATTTAATTGGTTTCAAGTCAAACCAATCCCAATAATGGTTATTCGGGGTTGTATATCCGATTTTTTGAGATAGAAAATGTTTCACGCACCAAAACTTAATAAGAAGTATTGTATTTTATAAAGAAAAGTTTACTTGATTCATGTCAACCCTAATAAGAAGTATTGTATTTTATAAAGAAAAGTTTATAGAAATTGGCAAATTTCTCTTAAAGAGAAATAAATAAAGTAAAAAAAGAAAAAGAAAAGAAAATCCCTTTTTCGAATTATTATCGAGTAAACTTTAAACTCGGTTAAAGTTCACCATAAAACTAAAAAGTAATAAAAGTTCATATTAATTGGGTTGACTCGAATAAAATTTATAAATCTTATTTACTCAACTAGAACAAGCTTATTCGATGACACCCTATACAAAGCTTATTCTATCAAAGTTTAAGTCAAATTGTTCATAGTTAAGTTTAAATAATGTAGGATCATAGGTTTGTGATAAGTTGTGTGAACAATTAAACCGGTTCAAAATACATGAGAATGAATTAACTTATTTGTGATACTTACTGAAATAAATTATGTTTAAACGAACTGCTTCTGAAACTTTTTACCACCAAGACTCAGAACAAAACATACCAAAAGGTGAAAATGCAAGACTAGCGGTACTAAGACGCGTGCTCCGTATTATCCTTACCCCATGAAGACGCGTTTTCGTTGCACAAATAGGTGAACTCGGTCAACCGAGTTATGTGATGCGTGGAAGTTGTTGTTTTGTATGTATGTGTGTGATATTTTGGTTTTTGTGAGATATATTTGTTTTTAACTAATGTATGTTAGGTAATGCTTCCCCCGTCTCAAGATTATAGTCCACATTTCCTTTTTACGATTTCTCAAAATAATTGTCCACTTTTCATTTTAAGTAACAAAAAAGAAATTTAGTTGGAAAATATTTTATTTGAGCGGTCGAGATTTATAAAAAGTCCCGGTTTTTTATTAAGATTTTTGTCTCCGGAAAATAATGTTTAGATGGAGGGAGTATGTTAGAGTTGCTAGCGTTGAAAAGGTGGATTCTAACTACGTATAACTATTTTAACTCTAAAACAGACGGGTCGACCCGGTTCAAAGTAACGAGGCTCAATTGTAACAACGTTTCTTACTCTAAAACACTATAGCAACTCCTTCAGAAAAACAGAGAGTGGAAATGCAGAAAAGTATAAAAAGAGCAGTAATAATCGGAAATGGTTTCGCAGGAGCCGAGAATCAATGTTACGGATTAATCCGAGCTTTAGGCTTATCTCACCGCCATTCTTTCTATGTAATAATCACCTTTCCATATATTTTTCATTCTTTCTTTATTTAACTTAACTTGTCTAATAGTATTTCATAACACTATTATTGTTCATAGTGCTAATATAAATATTGCACAAAAAGGTTTAGGCTAATTTAAATTATAGCTACTTTTCTTCTCAATTTAAGGTAAATGTATAAGGTTTTTTCGACTTTTCGAAAGTGATGTACCATGATTCTAGTTGGGCATTTCAAAGTTATTTCGGCTAAAGTTATGTTTGAAAGTTAAAATTTGCGAAATTACTGTAGCAGGATGATCAGCTTATTATTGAGATCAGTTTTGGCAAAATATCCTAAAGGGTGCTTGGGATTGCTTGTTTATTTATTTACTTTGTTTTAAGCAGATAAGTAGTTTCAACTTTCAAGTCTTGGCAAAATATACTAAACTAATGTTACACTGAATAAGCGCCTAAAAGTAAGCAGTTGTACAAGTATAAGCAGATAAACACTTTTGAATAAGCGATCCCAAGCTTTTTAGACTAATGTCAAATTTGTAATTTTGAATCCTCTGACATGATCAGTTTGAGATAAGAAATTTCAAAAGTAATCTCGAATTTAAGTTATTATCTAATCGTATTGGCAGCCCAGACTTAGCAATTCGAATGTAAAAGTCAAATATATATGTCTAACTTTGGAGTTGGTGTAGTTTGTTATCAGTTGATGTTTAAAACTTAGGGCCTCATGATTCGGATTGTCTTTTTCATTCATATTGGCGTTCAAAAATCTTCCAATGCTACGTCTTTAAACCAGCTGTCATGTATTTAGCATTGCTACAAGATATTTTAAGCTGTTTGTTCTTATTGTTTAAACAGCGTGTTCGTAGACCAAGAGGGGGGATCAATAAGTGGCTTAATTGGCTCCCAGTTTCTACCCACAGAAGATTAGACCAATTGAAAATTCAGCTTTTTAATCCATCGTCAAGAGTTTCTGGTAGTTCAGTATATTCATGTCTCCGTTCTTTGTCATCTGTCCTAAATTACAATAAGTAACAAGTTCATCGCATGTGAAACAATTTCATTCATGTCATTAAGCTTATATATTTAGATGAATGTGACGATACTCGATAACTGATATCCGACTTTTATGGTTCTGCAGATCATTCAAATATACCAGAAGCTGATGCTGAGCTAATCGCCACCAATGCGAGTGAAAATTTTGAAAAGTATGTTTTCTTATCATTTATTGGTTTCTTCCTTGAAATCCTTTCATAATATAATCATTATTGAGATCATGTTTTTACTGTCCCTTACCCGGTTTATGCTATTTGTAGTTATATGGATCAAAATTGCTGATGTTTGTTTGTTTTTTTTCTAGAGATGGTCCATTATTGGTGGTGTCATCTGGCCGGGATACAATATCTGTTGCAAGTTCAATCAAACGGTTAGCTCCGGACCATGTTTTCACTATACAGGTTTGAGAGGGAACTTTCGTTTCTATATTGCTCTGATGTTTTTAACTAAATATGTTAGCCACAGTCATATAATAAGTTCAGACATATATATGCTACTTTTGGTAGTCTGTGGGGCATTCAACGGAACATTGACATTAACATCTATTTTTCTTCTTATGGTTGTAGATACAACACCCGCGGTCACATTTAAGTAGGTTTGATCTGGTGATTAGTCCTCGTCATGATTATTATCCACAGACTCCTGAAGGGAAGAAACACATTCCTTGGTTTCTTCGTGGATGGATTACCCCTCGTCAACCTCCTAGAAAAAATGTGGTGGGTAACATTGTTGCTTTAAGCTGTCACACATGATTAATATTAGATTATGCAAGTGGAACCATAATTTAATCGCACTTATACTTATGCAGCTGGTTCTGTAAACAATCATAGGTCCTAACATTGGGAGCCCTTCATCAAGTTGATTCAGCTGCATTACAGTGTGCAGCTTCAGCCTGGCATACTGAGCTGGGATCATTGTGCAAACCGTTGCTTGTTGTCAACATTGGAGGACCTATTCGTGAGTACAATTCTATTCATTGTTTTATTTCAGAATATTTTTTTTCCTTAGAGGTGGCAAATTGGACTGGACTGGTGAAAGGCAGTTTAGCACACATTAGACTAGCTAGGCCATGTTTGTTTGTCCCGTTTCTTTTTTAGCAAATGTTTCATTTTGCCCGTTTAACCCGTTTTAGATTCATCATAAGTTCATAACCCAAATCAAACCATTTATAAATAGGATTCATCCTCTAAAAGTACTGCTTTCACTTATTTGCAGCAGAAACTTAATTTTCGTTTACAGAATATTACCATTATTGCCCAGTTTCCTTGATTTACAAGACTGTTTGGATATTGATATGTATGACAGGTCACTGCAGATATGGTGCTGACCTTGCAAGGCAGTTAACAATGTCATTGCTGAATATTCTTCCAACTTGTGGGAGCATCAGAATTTCATTTTCAAGACGCACCCCCAAGCAGGTGTGTATTATTTCTAGTATGGAGTATTACCTTTAAACATAATTAAATGAAAAACAAGAATATTTATCTGAAGTCTTAACCAACAGATGTCTGAGATATTGATAAGGGAATTTCGGAACAATCCAAAGGTTTATATCTGGGATGGCAAAGGTACCCACCCCTCCATCTTTATTGAATATTGATTCCCTTTGGCCTTTAGAGGTGGCAATTTTAACCCACTTGCTCATGAATGGGTTGTGGTTTATGTCAAACGGGTCAATAAAACCAATACCTAAACCTGGAACTGTGTCACAGTGGTTCGAAAGTCGCCTAATGTCTGTTTTTTAGTACAACCTCCTAAATCTTTTTATCCAATGATTATAGATTATTATTGTAACAGTGTTGTCCGTCAATCATAATTAGCATATGAATTGTTTGTAAAAAAGGAACAAAAAAGTTTTTTCGAGTCAACCTTGAACCACCTGTACCAAAGATTGCCCATTTCAACCAGAAAACTTTTTAAACTAATTCTACACCATTTCCTGAACAAGAATATATGATACGTATTGAATTACTGATGTGGTGAAAACATGAATGCATAGACCCAAATCCGCACTTGGGACATCTAGCTTGGGCTGATGCTTTTGTCATCACTGCTGATTCAGTTAGCATGTTAAGTGAGGCTTGCAGTACTGGGTAAGCAAAGCCTCTTGATGATCTTCAAATTCTTGGCATATTGCCAATCATAAATACCAAATTTCTTTGCTTTATTACGTTTCTTAAAAAGGGTGCTTTGTTTTGTCACAGAAAGCCTGTTTATGTGATCGGAGCTGAGAGGTGCACATGGAAATTTGCATACTTCCAGAAATGTCTACAAGAAAGAGGAATGGTTCGACCGTTCACTGGTAGAGAGAATGTAAGCTGCAACTATTTGCATACTAGGACACACTTTGGGTGACTGGTAATTATTTGTATGTGCCGGTTGGGTGGACATAATTTTTTTTTTAATTATTATTATTATTATTATTTTTTTGTTCCAAAATATTTACCTGTATATGCACTTATATAGATAAGTAGTGTGTCAAAAAATATTACTCATATCGATATAATGCATTTGTCAAAAATAATTCAGGACATTAAATGTATTTGAAATACATTTGGGAACTTTCTAAATTTTACCCATTTGAACTGTTCAAGTAATACATAATCCGAATTGGCTTGTTAAATAGATTTTGCGCTGTTTCTTTCTAAAACCAATAATAATAATAATAATTTGGGCCAACAATTCAATATCTTTGCCAAATTTATGTTGGTAGACTGGTTAGCAAATTCTCATGTTCAGGGTTTTATTAATGGTCTTACTTCACAGATGACTGAAACATGGATCTATCCCCGACTACAAGACACAACGGAGGCAGCTGAGCATGTGATTCAAGGACTTGATAAGCGTGGCTGGAGACTGCATCCATGATGGGTGTGCAACTGATTGCATGGCCACTCCAGCCTGGTCAGGTAGGAACTAACGTGGATTTTATTGTCACGTGCCTTGAAGTTCAAGATCTTGTATAAATGGTAGATTATGTCATCCATTGTTATGCACTGCTTTGTCACTTGAGAGGAATCCACAAAAGAATGAGCATATTGATGATCAGACATTCAGAGTTTCATACCCTTATTTGAGCTGGTTTATGGACTTACAGCCGAAGACCCGAAGCTGCATACAGGGTGTTCTTTCCGTGGGAGTGAAGTCTGATCACTTTTGTGTGATTGTTGGAATCTGTTGATCGTGGTCTCTTTGTATGGTATCTAGATAAGTAGATATCGTGATCATAGGACCTTTTTTTACGACTTTTTGTATACAATAAATAATAACACTTCCATGTATGCTGTATTCTTTCTCAATTGAAATGAAAATTTTTGTTCTGCTATATAATTTATATATTGTTCTTGGTTGTTCTTATATAGTACTGTAGTAATCATTATGTGCAACTCCAGTTATCTATTTTGGTATGTGTGAGTAAATGCATTCTTGGTTGAGGGTTTGATTCTTTTTTGAATGTTATAGCTTCCTCATTGATTAAACTCATCTCCAGTTTTAAGCCTAAGGCCTTTGGTCTAGTAGTATGTGAGTTGCCCACCAACCTAAAGGTTGTGGGTTCAAGACTCGCTCGAGGCATTTGTGAGATAATATTGTGAGATAGGTGGTATAGGTTGCGAAAAAAATTGCCGTTCTAAAAAAAATAAAAATAAATAAATCTCCAGTTTTGGACCATTAATCCAGTTTTCTTGTATCAGATGACAAACTCCAAACATGTAGGCTAATCAATGAAGCAATATGTTCAGAAAATTCAACAGGAATTCATCACTTGATTTTTGGATGTAAGAGTGAAAAAAAGAGAGCATACTGAGAAAATCCCACATTGGCTGAATGACTAAAGTGAAAGATAAGGGAAGCTGTATAAAAGGGGAAAGAAGCAAACGTAATAATCACTTACCTGGATGGGGTCTATGAGTGATCAAGAAGGCTCATGGCCTAGGTTGGTGACCTCCATTGCACTTAGGAGGGGTGCCACCCTAAGATCAGCCCAAGTGGTTGAGTCTACATCGTAATTTGTTGCTGAGGGGGCCTGCGTTCGCGCGGCCCCTAACCAATTCTCTAGTTGAAATCATCTCTGTTGGTTGGGTTTGGTTAAGGAAGCTGACCTTTCTGTCAAGTGGGTATGCTATTTTGTTAAAGGACTAACAATTATGTTCGTGAGACAGACTACTATATACATTTGAAATGAAGATCCTAAGTTGCAAGTTTGAACATACACGTACATTATTGGGCTGTTATCCATTTGTTGTGTGGGTTCAATGCTTCTTCCTGTCAAGTGATACTTACCATTGTGTGGACTTAGGTACCAAATGACTACCACGGAGTAATTAACCCTAGTGGCTATTTGTCATGTGGCCTTAAAGAGCTCAAGCCCTTCCTTGTAGTTCTTTCCTAATTAAGTTGGTTTGATCTTAGGGTTGCTTTAATTTGGGCCAAACTTATAGTTGTAGGATCGTTATAGTTTTGAAGAATCTGATGGTTAGAATTATAGTTCTTGAGCACACCATTTTCCATACTCGCCTTCACTTCATTTTCGCATTCTCGGGCAACCTAAAACTTCTCATAAACTTACCCGAACTACTCTCAACTATATGCCAATTTTCATTCTTTTCTTCATTCTCTTTGCTCCTTTTACCACTTATTTGCAAAACCCTTCCATCTTCAACTTCTACCTTGATCTCTTCTTTTTAAGCCCAGGTAAGTCAGCCTTGAACACATGAGCTTAAGGTGTCTCCTTCCGGTTGATTCTCGTGTTCGTGATTGCTGCAGTTTCTCGTGATCGAGGTCTCAGGAAGGTTGCCTAAGGCGCTTGAGATGCCTTGAAAAGGTTCCCAATGTCGAGAAAGAATGGGTCTAATACGTTGCTCCTCCTACCTGTTAAGAAACTTGGAATGATCAGACATTTAGACCCTTATTTGAGCCGGTTTATGGACTTACAGCCAAAGACCCAAAGTTGCATTATGTTGTTCTTTCCGTGGGAGTGAAATATGCTCACTTTTGTGTGATTATTGAAATCTGTTGATCATGCTCTCTTTGTATGGTATCTTTGGATATCGTGATCATAGGACATTTTTTATACGACTTTTCGTATTCAACCATTTAGTGTGTATATGCATTCTTGGTCGTGAGTTTGATTCTTTTTGAATGTTACGGTTTCTTATCATCGACTAAACTCATCTCCAATTTTCTTGTATTAGGCTTATGAATGAAGCAATATGATCAGAAAATTTAACAGGAATTCATCACTTTGATGTTTGGATGTAAGAGTGAAAAAACAAAAGAGCTTATTGAGAAAATCCCACATCGGCTGAGTGACTAAAGTGAAAGATAAGGGAAGCTATATAAAAAGGGAAAGAAGCGAAAGTAATAATCACTTACCTGGATGGGGTCTATGAGTGATCAAGAAGGCTCATGGCCTAGGTTGGTGACCTCCATTGCACTTAGGAGGGGTGCCACTCTAAGATCAGCCCAAGTGGTTGAGTCTACATCGTAATTTGTTGCTGAGGGGGCCTGCGTTCGCGCGGCCCCTAACCAATTCTCTAGTTGAAATCATTCTGGTTGTTGGGTTTGGTACTGGAAATTGACCTTAGTTTCTTAATCTTAGTTCCTAGTTTTCGACTTTACTTAGGTTTGCTTAGTCAAATATGTTTTCTTGGTATACATAAAAGTAAGGGAGGTTCAATTGGTTGATCTTTGCAAACAAATAACAACCTTTTTTATGGTCAATAATAAGAGGATAATTTCAATATCTAAATAGAACATCAAACATAGAAGAATGGAAGAGACATTCACTCACTCTAGCTATGCTAATTGTTTTATATGATCGTTTTATATTCATGAAGTTCCAAAATAAAAATGCTTTGTATGTTATCATCCGCATACTTTTATTAAACTCGAATACAATGCTAAGCCGCACACAAGGTGCACGCGTTCCTCTGTTGTTGTAAGTTGGGACAGATACAAAGGCGGATTAAACAGCATCAAAGTAATCATAAAAAGTTATTTGTCTTAAATGAAAGTCGCATATACTATATGAATTTAAGCTCTATCTATTCGAGTTTGACAGGTTTAGTAAGCAACCAAGTGACTGTTTTATGGTGACTGTCATTGAAATTTAGTTGCACCTAATTTAAAAACAAACTTCCTACTTCTATAATTTGCACGGAAATAATTCAGCCATAAAATTTTGTAGGATAAGCATATTTAACCGTTTCCTTTTACAACCAACCACATATGAAAGATGTACAAAAATGACCAACAATTTCAAAAGAAACTAAATCACCATAGAAGTCGTGGGTGTCATTTGTTTCTCAAGCTGGGTATCGAAGCAGATTTTCATCTTTTGGGTGTCCCTTTGCAAGTTGCAGCAATCAGTCAGCAGTGTCATAATCTGTTTTATTATTGCAGATGTGGTCCGTATTCTTGATTGAATTTGCTTTGTAACCTCTGTGTCAAGATTGTTGTAGCTCATAACACCATTTGCTTTCATAATATTGAGAATCCAAGCATCAATCTGCGGCTTTCTGCCCACCTCGAGATTCTGCACCATCACTAGCTTTTCGAGATCCAATTCCTTGTGTGCTGCTCTGTACCAATGCCAGCCATATTTGGAATTAAAGCATCAATCTGCTGTTTTCTATCCTTCTCCACAGTCTGCACCGTCTCTTGCTTTTCGGGTTCTGACTCCATGTTGGTCACCCCCGCTGTACCATTACCGACCTTCACCTTGTAACACTTACTAGAAAACATTTTCATTGACAGTAAAGACATCATCTTCATTAATATCTGTGCTGATTGGCTCCTTCCTCAGAACATTCTTTTTCTCTTCTGCTGCACAAGCCAGTGACTGCAAGCACCTCTTCAGTTCCATGATGGGTATCTCAACAGCCTGTTCGATTTTCTTTATAGCTCAACTGCTCTGCATTGTTAAAAAGCATAAGAACACACATTTGATATGTTGATACACTGAGCTCGTACTGTTTTGTGCCAAATGTCGCTTTGATAGCTGCAGAACCCATGTTTGTTTGCCATGTTAATTTGCGTCTCTTGTGGATCCCAAGGTAATATGTCCTGAAATTTTCACTCAAACGGATGATTTCTGGAGGAAGGTTGCAAGTGGTGGCCCTCGTTAATTGAGATGGCCAAGACCCGATTGAGAGAACATGTACACCAAGTCTGGGTCCATCAGCAGGTTTCATGTCTTCATAAAACCCTTTCACTGTATCAAGAGAGGTCTTTATGTCTTTTAACATGTTTTCCAAATCAGAGAAATCCAGGCTCCCACATTTAACTTTTCACTTCAGTAAAAAGCTTCTCTCTATTTATTCAGATACCCTTGGGCTGCCCAAAAATAGCCTTTTGGCCAACTGGTGTTTAAGGTACTTCTTAAACAAACCCTTGTCCTGGAGATAACAGACAAGAATCACCACCTTATCAAGTACAATCACCCGGTCGTCCTCTTCAATCACCATCTCCGCTTTCCTTAGCTTGTCATCCACAAACAACGAGATAAATTCTGGGGACTGAGGATTCAAATTGATGAAGTACTCAAATGATAAATTCAGCGCAATTGGAACTCCATATCAGCTTTAAATGCAAGGTTTATAATGTTGTCATGTTTATGTTTTTCATCCAATAGGCGTTGTACAAAGTCCACCGGACCTTTAAACCTTTCTGGATTAGTGACCAGTTGTTTACCTGTTTCACGAATGTGACAAGTCATCACATCTTTTATAGCCGTTATCCCAATGGGCACCCTACCAAACAAGTTGTACATTCTTGCCAGATCATCATACTTGTCATCCACAATCATGTTGACCAACCCTGATTTCTCCATTTGAATTAATTCCAGCATATGACTTTCAATCATTTCCTTTTCCACCACACTTGTTATCATCTCTACGCTTTTCAAGTCAATGTAATGCCCCACGGGTAAGTAGTCTGACACTCTCTTTGTCTCTCCCTCTAAACAATTCTCAGCTTCCTTTAGATATTCCCCACAATCACAACATATAATCAACTGCTTAGATTTTCCTCGGTAGAAGCTGGCCGATAAATCAAGGAAAGGCTTCTCAAACTCTTCTTGGTAGACAGAGAGACCTAGCTTCAGTAGCATTTTCACTGTACTTCTCATCATATCCCTGTTAACTACTCCCCCTTCCCTATCTCTCCAGAGAAGTGCAGCTTTCAGCTTCATTTCAGTTTTACCATAGTTGATAATGTTATCCACCCATAGTGTAACCCCAAGCTCTTGAACATGAGCCTTGTGTGTACTAGGAGTACAAGTACTATCCATGCTCGTGAATATGAATCTTAATATCCCAAATGCTTTGTCGTGTTCCATCCATTTCTTGTTCAGCTCCTCTAAAATCAACGACCCCTGAGACGCTTCAATAGATGCTGCCATTCGTTTTATATGAGACATCATTGTTGACACAATTCTGAAATATAACTTATCTCCAGAATTATGTAACACAATATAGTCTGCATTCCTGAGCACAAACAACAAAGGTAGGTAATAGCATGGTTAAGACAACTAAAACTAGTTTTAAGAAAATCAACAAACCAGATTAAAACTGAGCAGAACTTTTTCTCTAATTGGTGAAACCTATATTATAACATCGACATGTTGCAAGTAATGATTTTTGGAATCAGATATAGATGTACTTGTTCGATATGGCTAGATTGTAAACTTTTTGGTGTAGTATTTTAGCAAAACATTATGGGTTCAGATACTGCAGAATGTTACTTATCCAACATTATGGGGAAACCTGGTAGTATGGTACTACTCCAATTGGTAGACATAGTTTACCTAGTATTTAACTCATGCCTGCAGCTTACTTAATAACTTTGAGCTTAAGTTTGTTGGACCTTAAACATTAGATATGGGCTGGGTCAAAAGATGCCGTTTAGGTTGTTAAGGATTCATGTACTGTGAAGACTGAAGACAACAATCACAATAGGGCTAATGTTCTGTAAAACAACAATCAGTTGTAATTCAATAAAATTCGATCAATACATATTCAGTTTGGTGTATTTTTCTATTACAAGTTTCTGCTATCATTCTTGTTCAATTTCTGTCGATTCATGAAGAATAATAACCTGTGATGATCGATTACCAACAAAGTTCAGTTGTAACTGTAGTGCGCACTAGCACAGAATAAGAACAACTTTAAGAGTTACGTCATGATGCCGATTCTTACCATTCAAGTTTCTATAAGTGGGAAAGTGAGCATGGATAGAAGCTCATTTGCTAACACAGTGCAAGTTTGAGGCAGAAGCAATCTTAACCACCAGAAACATAAGCAGAAACAGTCTAGGGGTAAACGAAAATTTCCACATTTTGGTTATTAATTGAGAAAATTTTGGACACAAGAGCACGACAAGCAATAGACCGAATTAGCGTCTTTGTTAGTGATCATTGGTGTATTTATAGATTTCATATATGATGCACATATAACAATCAATAAGTAGAACATAAAAAGGCTTTGTTAATGCCAATATTTACCTAGAGCAAATGTCAAATGAGGTGTGTCTACACTTTTTGGTAATCATAATGTATTGAGTTGACTTACAGTAAAGTCCCAGTTACAGATTATATATATTATAAGAAAATGAGAAGAATTTGAACCTGTAAAGCTCCTTATAGCCATAGCTAGTGGCGTGATATTCATAAATCACATTAATCGCGTTCTCCAAAATCTTCAAAGTTCAAACGATCCTCGGTGCTCTCCTGATGCACCCATGCGCAGCGCTTTCGCTTCATCTTGTTTTATCCCAAACTGTATAATTCGTAAATAATGAGTTATATACAAGCATAAAAGAAAAAAGTATAGTAAATTTTTGTTGCTTGACGGGCTGACTGCAATAACAAACTTCTTGGTTGGAACCGAGTGTTTTTCAAATATAAGACATTTGTAAAATTCCAATTTGGTCATACAAACCTTTTACTGACTACAACATATTCATTGGATAGAAAGTTAAAGCAAGTCCGTGTTCTCTTTCATGCAGTTTCCAAAAACATATATAATTCAGCCTTAACTGCTGAAATTGAGCTCTTGTTTACTAACTATTAATTAATTTTAATAAGCTGCTGGACGCTGCATCTCTCAAATGAACACCATAGATATATTCCTATGTGTATGATTACAATTTTGTGAAAGCGTTTCATGCTATCAAACATATCTTCTGAATCAAAGCTAACATAACGTAAACATCGTAAGGATCGGAAGACATAACAAACTACTCGACTCTATAGGAAATGTATCTAAGATAAATAAATATATAAACAGAGCCCTAATTGAACGATATGAAAAGTTAACAATCCTACCCTAAATATTGAACTAACAACAGTGAATAGAACAAGATAAACACATGCATTTTGATATAATAAATTGGCTAATATCAAATTGGATAAATAATTGACAACTTGTTGCTACAAATTGCTAAGATTCATTGGATTCACACGTATGGAATCTTATCAAAGATATGCAAGATTTACAAGATAAGCAACTTGGGAAGATTTGCTAGTTGATAGCAACTTGATTTGCAACTTGACATGCATCTTGAAGCCTATAAATAGATGCATTTCCTTGTTGGAAAACATAATCCACTAATCTTTGTTTTTCAACATCAAGGCTGCTGCAATTTGACACAGACAAAAAGGGAACAAGATGGGTCGAAAATAAAGCCTGCAAGATTTGTTTGAGCCAACAAACCCAATAGATGGCAGTTAGATAGAAACGGTTATTTAGTTTAGGGTTATAACGATTAGATTTATTATAACGTTTATTTTTTAGTGAATCGTTGTGTCTTTTGACATGAAGCAACGTTTCATCAGTATATATAGATTAGGATCTCTGTAAACAAAAGTAACCCCATTCGATTCAATATATCACTTATAAGGGTTCACCAAATCTTATTTGTTTCATTCTTATTATTGATTCTTTGAATGGTTGATTATACATGTTGTTTGCTTGATCACATACGATCCTGGAAACACCCATTAAGAACCTATCAACAGTGGTATCAGAGCCAAGGGATCAAACAACAACAATTCATGTTTCAATCACCAATCAAGTATCAAACCTGCGTTCTTTAAGAAACGCAACCATGGATGCCTATTGAAGAAGAAAGATTAGAGATGGTTACAACACCAAACCGGTGGTTAACCAAGGAAAAGATGAGATGTCGGCTTAAAGAGAAAGAAGAAAAGAAAGAAGGATTGGGTTTGCAGAATTTTTAGATATTGTAGTTTTACTACAACAGCCATCAAACCCTGGTTCGGGATGAACCCTACAACCGCGATGGTTGACAAAGGCGGGATGCCAAAGATGATGAGGATGATGATGGTAATGCGATAAAGAAAAGGTTATTAAAACCTTTGCCCAACAAACCAAAAGCCATGAAGATATGATCAACCTGGACTTAAGGAAGATCACAACAATGATGGTGGAAATAACCAGAAATTGTATTAAACGATAGAAGACATCAAGATTGAAGGAAGGCATCAAGGAACAAGGAGATTGAAGAAACAATTAATAGATTAGGGAGGAATATGTTGGAAAACATAATCCACTAATCTTTGTTTTTCAACATCAAGGCTGCTGCAATTTGACACAGACAAAAAGGGAACAAGATGGGTAAAAAATAAAGCCTGCAAGATTTGTTTGGGCCAACAAACCCAGTAGATGGCAGTTAGATAGAAACGGTTATTTAGTTTAGGGTTATAACGATTAGATTTATTATAACGTTTATTTTTTAGTGAATCATTGTGTCTTTTGACATGAAGCAACGTTTCATCAGTATATATAGATTAGGATCTCTGTAAACAAAAGTAACCCCATTCGATTCAATATATCACTTATAAGGGTTCACCAAATCTTCTTTGTTTCATTCTTATTATTGATTCTTTGAATGGTTGATTATACATGTTGTTTGCTTGATCACATACGATCCTGGAAACACCTATTAAGAACCTGTCAACATTCCTTTGAGTTTATGCACACCAAAACACACATACAAGCAATCTTGTAGTGTTCTATCTTCCTTTCTTTAGTACTAGTAGGTTTCTAGTTTTGCAATATATTTCTCTGATTGAGAAATATATAAGAAAGTTTGGTGTTCCATTCTCTTGTTCATTTCATAGTGTCTTAATTTTCAATAAGCTAGTTTGAGGTATACTTGTGTTGAAAGATTCACACTCTTTACCTAGTCGGTGGGATATTATCGCGGTTATTCCACAACAAGTGTTATCAAGAGCCAAGGTTCTTCTTAGTATGCTCTGTGGTTGCAATTTATTTTGATCCTCCACATCAGAAAAGAATTACGTTGGTTTTTTGGTTGAAGCTATTGAAAATTAATTTGTACACAAAATGGTGGATGACAAAGTTGACAAACCTTCCACATCAGTGGATCCAACATCTCCAAGTTGGGCTAGACCGGTCTTGACGAATGCAAGATTGGTGGTGGAGGTTTTTGATGGCACAGGCCATTTCGGTATGTGGCAAAGTGAGGTTCTAGACGTTCTTTTTCAGCAAGGTCTAGACATTGCCATTGAAGAAAGTAAACCNCTATTGAAAATTAATTTGTACACAAAATGGTGGATGACAAAGTTGACAAACCTTCCACATCAGTGGATCCAACATCTCCAAGTTGGGCTAGACCGGTCTTGACGAATGCAAGATTGGTGGTGGAGGTTTTTGATGGCACAGGCCATTTCGGTATGTGGCAAAGTGAGGTTCTAGACGTTCTTTTTCAGCAAGGTCTAGACATTGCCATTGAAGAAAGTAAACCAGAGGAGGTAGAAGAGAGGAATTGGTTAACCATCAATCGGTTAGCTTGTGGTACGGTTCGTTCATGTATTTCGAGAGAGCAACGATATGCTTTCTCAAAAGAAACATCCGCCTACAAACTGTGGGTGGCATTGGAAGAGAAATTTCTGAAGAAAAATTGTCAGAATAAGCTCTTTATGAAGAAGCGACTCTTTCGCTTCACATATGTACCAGGTACCACGATGAATGATCACATTACCAGTTTTAACCAACTGGTAACCAATTTGATGAATATGGATGAGGTGTTCAAAGACCAGGATCTAGCATTGATAATGTTAGGATCGCTTCCAGAGGAGTACGAGGTAATTGAAACAACTCTACTTAATGGGAAGGATGATGTGTCTCTTAGTGAAGTTTGTGCTGCTTTGTATAGTAAAGAACTGAGAAGGAAGGACAAGCAGATTTGTTCAAGTGGAGACGCAGAGGTTTTGCTAGTCAGAGGTCGTTCGCAGAAGAAGGGCACCGATAAGAGATGGAGATCCAAGTCGAGGCAGAGACTAAGCAAAGATGAATGTGCCTTTTGTCATGAAAAAGGTCATTGGAAGAGAGATTGTCCTAAGTTGAAATCAAGGACAATTATTACAAAGGGAAAGCTGTAGCGGAGGCGAATGTCACCAAGTGTGATGATGAAGAATCAGATCTCTCACTTGCAACATCGTCAACCAAGAATGCTTATGATGTATGGCTATTAGATTCCGCATGTAGCCATCATATTACACTACATCGAGAGTGGTTTAGTAATTTTGAAGAACATGAGGAAGTTGTTTATACGGCAGACGAAACTCCCCTCACTACTCATGGGATTGGTTCCGTTCGATTGCAGAATGAAGACGAAACAATTGTGACCTTGAAAGGTGTTCATTATTCGCCAAAGTTGAAAAAGAATCTCATTTCCGTCGGTACCTTAGAATCTAAAGGATTCGAAGTAAGAGCCAAGGATGGGGTTATGAAGATCATCTCTGGCGTACTTGTAGTAATGAAGGGTATTCGTAAAATAAACAACACATATCACTATAAGGGTAGAATGGTTGTTGGAACTGTAGCAGCTGTTACCAATGGTGATAGAAATTCAGAAGCTGTGAAGCTATGTCATATGCGCTTAGGACATGCAGGAGAGAAATCCTTTAATTTGCTCATAAAGCAAGGATTATTGAAAGGAGACAGTTCCTGTAAGTTGGATCTCTGTGAGCATTGCATCAACGGGAAGACAACAAGGGTGAAATTTGGGACAACTATCCACAAGACACAAGGTATCTTGGATTATGTCCACTCTGACGTATGGGGTTCCTCAAAGACAAGATCTTTAGGAGGGAGACACTACTATGTGACCTTTGTTGATGACTTTTCCCGAAGAGTTTGGGTGTACACGTTGAAGACAAAGGATGAAGTGCTAGGAGTGTTCATCAAGTGGGAAAAGATGATGGAAACTCAGACTTGCAGAAAGATCAAACATCTCCGAACAGATAATGGCGGAGAGTATAAAAATGATCAGTTCACAAAATTTTGTGAAGACGAAGGCATTGTCAGACACTTCACTGTCAGGCATACACCACAACAGAACGGGGTGGCAGAACGCATGAACCGAACTTTGCTGGAGAAAGTTCGGTGTATGTTATCCAATGATGGGTTGGGTAAAGAATTTTGGGCTGAAGCTGTAACGTATGCGTGTCACCTCGTTAATCGTTTGCCATCTACTACTATTGATGGGAAAACACCATTTGAAAAATGGTACGGAAAACCTGCTATAGTTTATGATTCCTTGCATGTTTTTGGTTCCGCTGCATATTATCATGCGAAGGAATCAAAGTTGGATCCCAGAGCAAAGAAAGCATTATTCATGGGGATCACCTCATGGATCAAAGGCTATCGTCTATGGTGCCCAGAGACGAAGAAGACGATCTTTAGCAGGGATGTCACCTTTAATGAATCTACCATGTTGAAGAAGGTGAATGCTAAGCAGTTAGATGGAACTCCTGATGAGACGAAAAGTGTACCCGTTTTAAGGGGTCATTTAAGCCCTAATTCGAGTAAATGTAATCAAATATTGCCCTAAATCGTTCCTTTTGTCATTTTAGGTACTTTTGAGAAGAATTCTGGAAAACATGCAAATTTGGACGTTTTTGGAGCATAAAAGTGAAGAAAACAACAAAGTCTCAAAAGAAGCTGGAAAACCTTCCTGACGGCGTCAGAGTCACAAGGTGACGCCGTCAGCCAACATTGACAAAGGAGTAAAATCAGATTACACTAGACGCCCTATGAAGAAAACAAGATGTTTACACCTGACGGCGTCAGGTGTTAGAGAAAGTAGGCCGTCAGGTGTAATGCTAAAGAGTGACGGCCCAGAGCACATTTACAAGTGACGGCGTCAGAAGTAGATCTAGGCCATCCGAGAACCCTAATGACGGCGAGCTGACGGCGTCAGAACCCATAACCTGACGCCGTCAGAATGTAAAATCTATATATACTTTTCTATTTTTCATTCATTAGTGTGGAACTTTTGGTACAAGTTTGGGAAAAACCCTAAAGACGAATTTGGCTGTATTTTCAAGGGTTTTTCACCCTTGAATCCTTCATGTTCAATTAAAGATAAGTCCTCACTTAAATTAATCAATATGTCTATGTGTTGGTTAATTATATCTTATGCTTGTCTTTCAATTAACATGCTAGGCTAGATTTTTCTTGTGTTTGCTTAGATCTAATGAAACCTAACTATTAATTATTGGTTGATTGGTGTGTTATTACTTGTCTTGGATGAATGTTTCATCAATGTTAGGCTTAAGAAAACTGGCTAAACTCCTATATGGTAACATGCTTGAACGTCTTAAGAAACATGTAACTAATGCGTACTAGGTTATTAAGGTAGTATTTAACGCATGAGCCACTGTTTACAATCCCTATGATTGGGTGCTTTACGCATCGTTGTAGGAGGAGATAAGAGCTCATAGAATTGGGGAGATATGTACGCCACCCCATGAATTGTTAAGGAATACACCCGTCATCCAAGAAAGTAATACATACACCAATTAACCGGTAAAAGATAGTTAGGGAGTAAGGAAATCTAAGTAAACACATTTGTCTCCATATAAGTTTTCACAACCACAATAGTTTTAGTTATTTTATTTTTAATTGCAATTGTAGTTTTTGGGTTAGTTGACTAGCAACTAATTCCGCCCACTCCTCCAAAACCTGAGATTTTACCTGCTTTCAAAAAAATATATAAATACAAAAATAATCTTCCTTCACCCTTAGACCTTTTAGAGTAATTTTTCTAACCTAACGAATACTATTCCCTGTGAGAGAACGATCAATCCCCCGTACTTACCACTACACTATACTACACCGACCAGGTACACTGCCTGGTGGGATTGCAAGCTTCTCAAGATCCCTTGAGAGGTAAAACCTGTTGGGTGGTCGCAATCCCACGTCATCAAGTTTTTGGCGCCGCTGCCGGGGAATAGTTATTGTTTAGGTTGAAAATTTTTATTTTATTAGGTCTACTCACTAGGTTCCTTTCTAGTGAGTTTTTTATTTTATTTTTCTAGGATTTCTTGTAGTCTATCTTTTTCCTTGTGCCCTTTGTTTGTAAAACCATTTTCATTTGTCATCATGGCGGATGAAATTCCATTTAGATCACTAACAATAGAGGAACAATTAGTTTACTCGGATAGATTTGCTTCTTGTTGTTCCAATGAATTTTTAAGTGATCTTATGTATATACAAGAGGAG
>LBNU01014958.1:46659-67171 GCA_014162995.1 Artemisia annua | reverse complement strand
GAGAGAGATAAACGAGCATGTATTTACCAAAGAGTTCAAAAATAGATATAAAGAAGGGGCTATGACTCACCTTAGGAAGTAAGCTGATATAGAATGAAATACCCCAGTAATGGACAGTGTTGCAGCCACGATCACGCAAGACCTAAATTAGTGTGGCAAGTTTAGTTTACAGCTTCAGGCTTAAGATTGATGAAGTTCAAAATAAGTTTAAATGTTCTCAAGTGGTCGTGTTTAATTTGCTTGTGTGGCAGAGTTGTACGTTTAAATCATTTAATAAGTGTTTGTAAGTATTGGCTCTTTTGGAAAGTGCGTAAGTATTTAAGTTCATGTACATGATTTAGTGATTATATTAAATTATTGGTGAAAGTTAAGAAAAGTCTATAAGATATCAATAATATTTTATTATATCAAGTTTTCTTAAGTTTGCTCGAGTGTGAAAATAACTAAGGATAAGTAATTTAAGAAAAATTGAGCTGACTCTTCCGTAAATAATAGGTTTTCCTTTTATAGAACTATATGCCACAAAAATACCCACTTGTCAATATATGATTATACTATATAGATTAACTAATTAAAACCTTATTAGTATAATTTGTTAAAAGAAAATTGATTAGTTCCTAATAGTTTCAAGGGTCAAAAGGTGTAAAATTGTTTAAAAAGAATAAAATAGGCAAAAGAACATGCGTAGGGTTTGATATCCTATAACCTTAAGCTCAAGAGCCAAGGGTACCAACCTTGACTAGATTCATCCTTTGCGTATTATTACTCCAAACTGTTAAGTTAAATAGTTTTCCCACCACAAAGTTTCTAAACACAACATGGTTATATAAAGTCGAATATGGATGTGCATGTCTCAACAGTGAGACAAATGTGGAAACACTATCTATCTTGTTTATCAATTTATTAAAAACATATAATTATGCCCAAACATAATTCAAAATGTAGTTTTATCAATAAATTTAGAATGGTAAAGTCCTACAGTGGGTAGTTTTGCAAATCATATATATATTTTACATTTAGCAATAATGTCATAGGAATTAAGTGTATCTTTCTTCAAAAATGAAAGTAACTAATTAGAAAAACAAGTTATAGGGACACTCGATGTGAGCTTACTGTGGAAGGAGGAGGTAGAAGTCGAGTAGAAGCAAGGAAAAGAGAAACCAAGAAACTTATGACTTAATATTAACTAAAACCTAAGTGCTTCTAGTTTGCAATATAACCCAAGACTTTCAATCAAGATTTAATTATCTTGAGTAAACCAAATCATAAGTTAAACATAAACACTATTTATCATTAAGCCGATTACCTTAAGTATATTTGTTAAGTTGTTCATTTAATCTTTTTGCCACACAAACTTCAAGCCAACACAACTTAATAGTCCTTACATGCATGTTCGAACGTATACCATGTGTATGTCGAGTGAGGTAAATCTGAGAAATTCATTTTTAGTTTTGCAAGTTGAATGTATATATATGTTGTATGTCGAAGTGAAAAATAAAACAAGTAAACATATTTTGGTTTCTCAAAGACTTATGAACACTTAACAAAAATAGCATGTAATATAAATGTGTTATTATGTTTGTATTATAAGGAAATCAAAAGGACATGATATGAAGAGCTTTAATCTCTTACAGTGGGTAATGCAAGGGAGTGTGTGGAGTCGAATTGAATGCGCAAGAACAAAGACAAGGATTTTTAACCCCAAGCTTAATAACCCAAAAGCTCCAAAACTTACTCCAAATTACCCAAGATTATTCCAAGCTTCAAACTTTGAATACCACTTGGTGTGTTTAGCTGAGATTTGAAAGTAAAAATAAGCAAAGTAAAAGTGTGTGTGTTGTGTCGTTGGTTTGAGAGTGAGTAGAAAAGGTTTTTAGTTGTTTTCTTTGTGTGTAAAGTTTACAAGTTTGCTTCTGTATATAAGGACCTAAGTATAATGTTTTAGATTAAATTAGCAAGCTACCACATGGAATTCAACAAAAAGTGAGTATGGTGCTTGTTGGTTCGGCTGATTTCAAGGGGTAAGGTAAGGAGTCAAATCTTGTATTATAGGAGGACAAGGCATAGGTCTTAAAATTAGTCAAATAATCTATTTATAAGCTACTATTTAAAAATTCAAAAAGGGATGGTGTGTTGGTGCCATGCTTGCGAAAAACCATGGGGAAGGTCAAATCACATGTTTTTGTCAAATCTCCTTTTTGCTATTACACGATGGTCCTCAATGTTGAATTTTTTGATGGTTAATGAAAAAGTCCATACGGTCCAAAAGGTAAGGCCTTGTAAATATATTAGAGCTAAATAATTTAGCTTAGGGAGGTAATAGGGGGCGGCAAGACTAGGATATTGGGGAAAAGGAACGGTTTAAAAATTTTATTCCGTGTACTCTCTGTCCCATTGAGCTTAAATATGAGTCGTGGTGTCTCTCGGTTTGACACTATAATTAAAATATATATAATACATTTTCCGGGAGTGTATTTTATATAAGTATCATAAAAACATTTATGGACTCGAACATGATTAAATAAATTATTGCCATATCTAATAGGTGTCGGTAAGCGTGATGGGGTAACGGTAAGCGCTGAGCCCGTTCGAAATGAAGATATGGAGATAATGCCACAAAACATATTCATAAATTGTGTTGTTTAAAATAATAGAGCCAAAAAAAATGTAACCCTTAAGAAGTGGTTTATTAAACGTTCAAATTGAAATACTTTGTGTTTAACGTTAGTTATATGACTAGGTAAATTACGGGGTATACAACTTTGTTACTTTGTTTCTTCTATTTCGTTGTCTCTCTAACCCTAATTCGACCACAAGCCACAACAAAACTCTCGGTTTATTTTGTTTGTCAATCGTTTCTGTTTTGATTCGGATCAAACAAATACCACCGGTTCCTTTTCTTTCTTCTTCACACAAAACTCTCGGTTTTATTTTGTTGTCTCGTTTCTGTTTTTGATTCGGAATCAAACAAATTACCACGGTTCCTTTTCTTCTTCTTGTCGAATTGTTGTTGTTACTCTTGTGCCCAACGAAACTAAACAACTAATTTTTCACCGGCCTCCTTGTCTTGTTTTCAAAAAGTCCTTCTTGAAAACTCACCACCAAAAATCTCGGCCTCCTTTTTTTGTTTTGTTGTCGAGTTTTATGTATTCGACACTAACAAAAACAAAATATCCTAATACCACACTATACGTTGCTTACTTCTCGTGTTATACTTGATCTTGGTTTCGCTAAGATCTCTAAGTTTTCTTAACACGCGTTTTTATTTTTTGTGTTACCAACACCTTTGGTAACCCTTGTTAAATCGAAACAAAATGTTCCTTTGTTTCCTGATTCTATTCGAATGAACAAGTCAGTCCCTTCGCCTGTTCTTTCCTGCGTTGTTGTTATTTGCTGTGTTATAACGACACAAAAAAAACTCCACACACTCTCCTTCTCAAGTATCCAAGATACTACGTATACGCTTTTCTTTTATCAACAACGCTTTGCTTTGTGTTCTTTTTCTTCAAACCGGTTCGTTCTTTTCTTCTTCTACACAAAGTCTCCACTTTCTTCCACGACACCACTACCGTTTGATGTTAAAACGCTTGCAACCCTTATTACGTAAACTAGATTGTGCACTTATCTTGTTCGCGTATTCCCTTATTCAAACCTGTTTGTTTTCTTTGGAAGATAAAGAAAACAAAACTGTGTTCCTCGCTCAAGAAAAGAATAACGAGTTGTTCTTCTTTCTTTCCTGCGTCTTTCTCTTTTGGCCTCTCGTCGTTATTTTGATGTTGAAACAGATTGTGTTTCGTTGTATATGAATCCTTGCTCTTGATGCCAATTGTTGTCCCACTTTTCTCTCTAGATCGATATTAATGAGTTGCAAAATATGAATAAGTAAAATCTATTTTTTCATTAACCTTTAAAACGTTTACATGTGTATGTATATATAAGATATGGAACGATGCAAGTGAAGCATTGCGTCCCTTCGATTTGTTCTGATCGAATTAACTAACAAATCAGTTATTATGTTTCTAACTAACAACTTTAGTCCTCTAACTTTAACTAATAATAATAACGAGCATAAGATAAAGATTATCGGGTCACACTTACTAATAATTGCTTATACTTTTTGAAAACGAATCAGAAAACTAAGCTGTTTGTAAATAATAAGCAAACTGCTTACTCCAATGTTAGATGTAGCAAATGGACAAGCAGTACGTACAAGCAATGTAACAAAAAAAATTATAAGCGATCCCCAACACCTTCCTTATGCTATTCGATTTGGCTCATCCAACCAATATGTATAATAACCATCATAACAAAGCATCAAACACGCGTTTGTTATATTCATTTATAAACTCCTGCAACCACAAGTACTCGGTACTCCTGTCTAAAACATGATACAACAACTGATATAAACACACATCAATCCAAACCATGCATATATAATCCAACAATAAGGGGGTCTTTTTGTACATCTTTAAACACCAAGGTCCATTCAATCATAAACATCAACTTTACTACAAACACTCAAAAACCAAAAATAAAATAAAAATTTATAAAAATAAATAAATAAATAAAAATTATCTAGAGAGAGAAAGTATCCATCGATCATAGTGAGAGAAAAAGAAAGCTGTAAATTATTAAAAACACACACACTAAACACACACTCAAAAACACACACAAATAATATTCCGGCAACAACAACAACATTGGTGCACCAACAAAGGTCAGAATTGAACTTCATTTCTACAGTTAAAAGTTAGTTAAAACCGTTAAATCACTTCATTTTGCTATCTTTAATCCCTAATTCTATATAAAGATACTAAATTTGATATGGGTCTTGTTAAAGATTCAATCTTTTTATTAAAGATTGCATTTTTAAGGTTTAATTATGGTTGTTGAAGATTCTTGATGGTCCAATTGTGCTTAATTTGATGTTTTGTGAGTTTATATGAGTTGGGTTGTGATTAGTTATGCTAATTTAAGGTTTTTTAGGGTTTATGTGATAGGATTTTGAATAATTTGGGGGGTTTTAGTTTTTGGAGGGAGAGTTAGTTGATATGATTCTTTGATCCGTACAGAAAAAAGTTAGTTAGGTAGTTATAGATTAAGGTTTCGAGATCGAGTGTTTTATGGAAAGTTGGAAAGTTTGTGTGGAGAAATGCAGCCACCGCCACAGAAACCTGCGAAGATCAATCTTTCGGAACTGAAAGATAGGTTAGTTAAGAAGCTTGGACCGGAAAGGTCTAACCAGTATTTTGATTACTTGAAACGGTTTTTGAGTTTGAAGTTGAGTAAGAATGAGTTTGATAAGGTTTGTTTGAGGACTGTTGGTAGGGATAATTTAACGTTGCATAATGAGTTGATCCGTTCGATTCTAAAGAATGCATTTGGAAATAAGGTGTGCCATGAAAATGGTGCGATTGGGGTTGTACATAGTAAACAACAGGCGGAATCTTTAGGTAAAGGACTACATGCTCCACTCGGGATTCCAGGTGGGGCCCGTAACGCGTCCTCTTTTAGAAAAGATAGTAAATGTGTTGGCGTATACGACACAGGTGACTTGATAGAGACAATAAAACTGAAGGAACGTATGGAGCAGCTTGCTGCAACACAAGGCGTAAATGGAGTGTCTATGGATTGTGCAAGTATGCTTAATAATAAATTAAATGCTTATTTAAAGGGGTTGATTCGATCTTTTGGTGATCCTGTGAAAGTTCAGATGAGGAATAAAATGCGAGAACGTGAGCCCAAACGCCGAATATCTTTGCTAGATTTTAACGTTGCAGTGGAAGTTAACCCTCGGCAACTTGGGGAAGATTGGCCTATACTGCTGGAGAAGATTCATGCACATGCTGTTTGAGAAGTAAAAAAAATTGCGTTTTGAATGCTCTGTTGTATGATTGGCATGTGTTTCTGAATGTTCTTGTGTGTGTTCCGTGTAATACTAGTCATTTAAATGGTATAGAACAGTTTTGCGAAACTAAATTGTGTAGCTTACTTCTTCAGTGAAAAGTTTGAAATTGCATCATTAGTGTCATTGTTGATGAAGAGAGTTTGTTATAAGCATTCTTGGTTTATATACATAACGCAAATCTTTACATCCTTAAACTTAGTAATTGACAGTTTGACACTGAGTCAAATACTGAAAGTTCTATATTTAACACCTTATGGTGTTGGGAATCTGCCGAACAGTTCGGGCCAAATCCTGGAGAAAGCTAAAAAGCGCTGTTAACTTATTATAGTAAGCTTGCTAATTTGAAGGGCGTGATATCAACCCCGATTCCGTTATCCTAAGCATCTCATACATCACTTGGACATCCTCGTACCCGCATGTCTGTACATCATCATGTAGCTTCAACAGTCCAGAACCTGCCCGAAACAAACATCATCTTTGTAAGTAGGCTGTTTAAAACATCTTTTCAAATTCCAGATTTCTTGCACTTCTTACTAGATACAGTATGAAGTATAGATATCAAGTTCTCCATCTTTGCACTTGATCGATCCATCATCAACATTAGCTAGGCAAATAAATTACTCTGCATATGATCCTAAAAAAACATAATTACATAAAATTGTGTTGATTATAATTATTATACCAAATTACTCATACGCAAATCTCTGTATGTCAAAAATTTTAGTTAATAAGGATACCACTTTACTTTGGTAATAGTGAATTAAGTCACTAGTAATAATACACTAGGATAACAGATAGCAAACTGCATATGCCAAAGACAAATATTTTACTTGTGGATAGATAGACAGAATCAACCCTCAGTTTCCAATAATCTAAACACGAAGAACTCATTAGATTAGCCAAAAGCCTCATCAACATGTTATCAAAATTTGTATTGATTTTGCCAAGATCATAAGTTCTTATAATCATTTTGGAGGGAGAAGTTCATATGATATATAAATTTGCTTATACATACATAGAGAAGAGTTGACTGACCATTATCACGTGGCTTAACACGGCCTGCAACTGCAAGCCAAACTCGTCTAATAGGAACCACCATATTCTGCCACCAATTCATCACCTTCCCTGGCCTCCTTTGATCGAACCGACAGTTAAGAAAGTCAGTGGTAGTCCCTTTCAATCAACACTCACTATCTTTATGTATTGTAGAAAGAAGTTAAAAAGGAGTATGGATGAAGGGAAGCGCATAACAAGAGAATAATTATATACTAAGTAAGGTTATAGTTTATGTACAACCCAAAGAGCACAACTAACATTTAACTATACTTGATCAGTTAGTGGCGGCTGATTGTTACTTATTTAGGAAATGTGACACGTGTAGAAATGGGAGTGGGTTTAGTTGTTTTATTCATACTCTTTTTCTAGAGGTTGCTCATTTGTTGCTGAAAAGACCTTGTTGTTCTTTCACTTTTTCTTATTAGTCCTTTCCCTTCGAATTCTAATACTCGGACATAGTTTCACTGGGGTACCGAGTAAACCAAAGACAACTCTTGTTATGACAATATGTATTTTGTGATACTGGAAGTGTAACTGTGTTATGCGCTAGTAATGAAGAGGGAGTTGATGCATGGTGGTACGCGATAACTGATACAACTAAAGTGTGGTTTGGCAGGGGATTTGTGATTTTTTGGCAGAGTAGAGAATGTGGTCCGGATCTAAGAGCTAGGGTGTGTGGCCCGTGTGGGTGACGCCAATCTCCTTTAATGGAAAGTTTTGCTTGGCTCTTGTATCTTTGAGTCTAGTCTGTCTGTCAAATGATCTGATATCATAAGAAAAAAGTACAGTAGTTTTGTAAATATGTATGCCGACAACCTAAAGTTAAGAGAGCCTAAAGGAGTTATGATTTCGACATGATTACTCTGTAGTGCATCTATTTGCATCAACAAAACAAAAATTAGGTACAAAGTTACAAAAAACAAAGAATAGTTAAATAGTTGATGGGGGACCTTAAACAAGGTGATAACAAGTTTAGGTCTTGTCATTTACTCAAGTTACCAAAAACTAGAAATAGTTAAATAGCTCATGGAGGATCTCAAACAAGATGAATAATAGATAATGAAAGCCAGAAATTGATTCTCCATCGTTAATATATTTTGACATTAAATCATGACATGTAAAGCATGTTTGATTTTGACATTGCAAACTACTGTAATAGGTTGCTTTCATGTTAAGTTTGGATCACACCAGAACTACTTTTCCTACTTTTTTCATTCTAACTTCAACAAAGATTCTAAGCTAACCCCAATGTTTGCTCAGCGATAGCTGTTTGGCTATTCGTTGTCGTGAAATAACAATTTCGTGCTTAATGTTTCCTCCGTTGAACTATCTTTTACACACAGCTAAATACACAAGCATAAACTGTCTAAATAGTGACGACCGATGGCATAAAGTTGTATGGTGCATTACAGAAAAATCAGTAATTTTAACAAGATTTTACAATACGCAAGAAAGTTCATGTGGTTCAGAGTCACCCTCAGAAACCCCCTCGGGAAATTTACGGAGTAACGTATCTTCCAAGTATATAATCATATATCTTATTGAAAACAATGTCTTCCAAAAAGAGTTAATATACAGTCATACAGACAACATTCTGATTTTGACGTACTCAACAACAAGAGAACACAATGTTTTGCAAATATCAACCCGTAATTTAATGATGTACGTTTGAACATAAATTTAATTTGGAACACCGGCTGCAAGCTTTGCTCTTAAGTCCTTGCGAAGGATTTTCCCTGATGGTGATTTCGGAATTGAGTCGATAAAAAACACACGATTTATTCTCTTGTAGAACACAACCTGCAGATTATATTATGCAAATTTGGTTAGACTGTGTATACAACGTAATGATATTCATATTTTGCAATTTTCATACAAATTTTAGTTACCTGTTTCTTCACAAATTCCTTGATATCGTCCTCCGTCAAACTTGAGCCGTCGGTTTTCACCACAAAAGCAACCGGGACCTCTCCAGCAGCTTCATCTTTCATACTGAGATTAACATGCCATATATCAAAATTGTGTCAACATTGAAGTCAATCGACACAACAACTTTTAAGAAACAAAACAAATTTATAACATGTCAGGATACCTATATTTATAAGTCTACCAACCAATAATGTACTCATAAATTGTTCATTGTAACAATAACCAAATCTTATTTCAATGCATATAAAAACCATACATTTCAATCACATTGCAAAGAATAAGCATCATACTATTCGATCTAAAGCGAAGAAAATCACACCAAAAAATATATTTCTTCTATTTAAAGTCGTGTATGATATCGGAACTTTGCATTTACACTTGTAAAATTTTAAACCATATACTTCTTACTTTGTACTACTTATGTTGATGTTCCTATAGATATAGCTACCATACTGTAAAAACTCATAGTGGGTGGGGAATTATTGTCTAGTTTGAATAGTAAGTGGGAGGTAAATGCATATTTAAATCCTTTGACATTATAGATCCTCTTTAATGTTAGTGCCAACTAGCAACAACCAAACATGTGCGCCTGTGCGGATCCGAAGTTGGTGCAGATCCAATCAACACATTCATCAATTTCATGTAAGTGAGGACACTTTCGGTATTTGACTTCAGACTTCAAGACATTACTTGGTACTATTTTATTAGAGTACTTTCTTTTAAGGTAAGGTTATAAATAAGCATCCCTTTTTTACAAATGTTTTTTTCGGTTTTTTATTTTTATAATTTTGTTTATATTATAAAACTATGAAACGGAAAGTGCGGAATAAAAAACATAAAGATTAATCCGTCAAAAGTACTAAAGACAAAAAGTACGACACATAAACTGATAAAAAATTATGTTGTACTGTAAACATAGAGACAAAAAAGAATTTTTTGTACATTTTTGTACTTTTCTGGTGGGTAGGCGGCACTAACCATTTGTACCCTCCTTGTTTTTTCATTTTTTTTTAATTTTTATAATTTTCTTTTTATTATAAAACTACAAAACTGAAAGTACGAAACAGAAAATATAAAATTTAATACGTCAAAATAATTAAATTGACAAAAAATACGGAACAAAAACTGATAAAAAATTATGTTTTATTGTTAACAGAGAAGTCAAGAGAGAATAATTTGTATTTTTGTGGGCCAGGAGAGGTACCAAATAGTAGTAGCCGTCTTTATAACCTATCCCCTTCTTTTATTGTGTCTTAGTTATTTATGTGTTATATAGATAGTTTTGTTTAGTTCAAATGCATGTAAATGTGGTTTAGTGGTAAGTACTTACGGGACAACGGCAGCGTCAGAAATCTCGGGATGAGTTAGTAATAAAGCTTCAAGCTCTGCGGGTGCTACTTGAAACCCTTTGTATTTGATCAACTCCTTGAGCCGGTCAACGATAAAGAGTTCACCATCGTCATCAATTAATCCAATATCACCCGTGTGTAGCCAACCCTCGGAGTCTATTGTACTCTTAGTTGACTCCGGATCATTTAGATAACCTGTAGATATTTCAAAACACGAAAACCATATTTAATTAAATAAAATTAACACAACTCATATACTGAGTCATTGACGATGTTTCAAAACACGAAAACCATATTTAATTTTATAAGTTAACACAACTCATAAATGAGTCATGGACGATATTTCAAAACACGAAAACCATACACATATACTGAGTCATCGACGATATTTCAAAACACGAAAACCATATTTAATTAAATACAATTAACACAACTCATATACTAAGTCATTTCAAAACACGAAACCATATTTAATTAAATAAAATTAACACAACTGATCGATATATTGAGTCATTGACTTAGCTAAAACGACACCACAATATGAAATTACTCGGTGCATAATTGTCAAGATGTAACAATCAATCAATTCTATAAATATAAAGATAAGAACGAACGGACAATACCTTTCATGATTTGATCACCACGAATACATATCTCGCCACGTTCGTTTTTAGGGAGTGAGAGACCGGTTTCAGTATCAACGATCTTCATCTCGGCATTACGGACAACAGTGCCACATGCTCCAGACTTTATTTCATAAGGCTCCTTAGCAAAGGCTAAGCACATGGAAAGCACTGGTCCAGCCTCCGTCATACCATAACCCTATCATCATTCATGTCAACCTCATTATCAACACCTACCCATTATTTATTTCAATATACTATATAGTACTACATTATTATGTTGATGTAGCAACCAAGAATATTTATTATCTACAGCACAGAACTTCACAAGTTCACATGGCTGAATATTATATATAGATTTAGATTCATTACATATATTATCAACGATTTACACAGGATTTTTTTTTTTTTTAGTCAACTTGTGTATACTTTCATCTCTGGTGCTAACATTATCTGTACGTGCCTATATATTTCAATCAGTATAAAAAAGAAAATGATGCAATCGTATGTACCTTGACAAATCTTTATAATCGGAAGCATAACATAATGCGTAATAACAAGTAATGTACATTAACTACAGTACATATTAATCAATACCAAAAAAAAGTCTTTTCTGACACTTTTTAATGTGTCACTAAATGTTGAAAAGGTGTCACTAAAAGACAACAAACATGTCAATAATTTTATTGTATTTTTCTACACTGATAAAGACCCTAGTTTTAGTGACGCAAGAAAGTGTGGAACATATTTTAGGACTTTTGAAACACAATTTACTTTTGGAAAGTAGTATCTGATCCTAAAACTGCAACCTTCCTCATCACTTTTAGAAAGTGCTACTTAAAACTAGATTTAGTGACACTCTTTCGTCCCACGAATCTAAGTCACTAAATGCTACTTTTCTTGTACTCCTCCTTCCTAAAGTAATAATTTATCTTTTAATTTCAGGTTGTCCTAAAATTGTTGTCTTCTTTCAAATATAGTTAGAGAATAATGAATCAAGTTTATCATATTGCACATAATGAACTAAAAATTACAAACTTTAAACAAAGCTAATTACATAAGGTAAAACTGTCATTTTTCAAATGTAAGATAGAGAAAACAGTAATGATTATGTATTTTTTTTTTTTTTTTTTTGAAGTTTGTGTGTTTGCTGGAGGACAATCAATTTTATAACGGAAGAAGTAGCAGTCTGATCTATTTTAACCTTGCAAACTACCTAATAAATAAGGGTATGATCCATGTGTAATCCGAGGTGATTGATGTTTATTAGGAGGAGAAGAAAGAGGTTGCTTCGTATATAATCGCGATACATAGCTAACTTTGTGAACTCTTTTCTTCGACCACGTTAGCACTAGCATATTGTTGACGCGAAAATGATTTGCACTGACTAAAATTCTCATGCCTAACAAAACATGCCGGTAACTTAAGATGACGACACATGGCAACGGATTGAGTGGTGAGAATCATGAAAGAGAGAATGTGTATTCCACATGTCACATGATTAATTGGTTAGGCATAAATTTTACGCTTTAGTGACACATTAAAAATTTTACGCTTTAGTCACATGAATTAGGTCCCTCTATCATTACTCTTTGTTGACATTTCAACAATTATTGGCTACCTATCAAAAGAAACGCATTGAGAACTAAATAATATTGTGACTGTTTAATTCTAATTATGAGTTGTCAATTTTGCCATATCTATACGGACCACTTGTAGCATATGAATTCTCTACCACAAATTGGAGCTACATCTGCTCAATTTAATAGATCCATTAATGTTTATCAAGGCCTCAACTCATTAAATCAATTTGCTCATTTTAACATTTAAGCACAATAATCGAGCAACATTTCCATGTCACATGTCACTTGATTTATTTCAGAAAAGGACAAAAAGGGCTCAACAAAATAATCAGGCCGCAGCTAGAAACTTACGATGAGGAGGCAAGTTTTGATAATTTTTAAAAACTACAATATAAATCGTTTCGTTAGACGGGAAAATTACAAAAATAGCCAAATATTTTAAAAAATTTACACTACAATTTTTTTCGCTAAGGAGAGCCTCCGAAAATAATGCGGGTGATATTGGTTTAGCATGTAACTCAACATAGTTAAATAACTAAAGTGAATAATTCTATATACCATTTGTACGAAAATTATAGTTTGGGTTAACGAAGTATCACTTAAACTTTATGCTAAAACTATCCAAGATTGAAAACACAACTTACTTTCAACAAAAGTCAAAGTAATATAACTTCTAATGATCAAAGAAAAATGGTCCCTAATTCAGTAGAGCCCTGAAATTTTCTCTTGGTACAATTTCGTTATTATTAGTTATGACAAAGTTTTGTACAGTCACTAAAACAATTAGCATCACTTTAACTTTGATTATATTTCAACAAAAAAAATTTTACGCTATTATAGAAATTCTAGATTGAGATTCTCTCAAGTTTATATGAACATAACCGATCATATTCTCTCACAAACAAAAGAAATATCGGGTCCCGCAGTAGACCCAACAGTTTTGTATGTTAACTTGAGAGAATTTAAATCCTTAAAAAATTATCATAAAATCGGTATGGAATATCCAAGCTAGATTCTTATATCTCTTGATCATTATCATGTCATGAACAAATGGTATTAAAAAAAACATTAAAAATAAAGAAACAAATTAAATACGTGTAAACATATGCATCAAGGAAAATAAATGTGTGTCGTCATTCATACCTGTCCAAGCTTGGCATTAGGAAACTTATTCCTAACAGTATCTTCAAGCTCTTTCCCTAACGGTGCTGCACCAGACATAACTGTCCTTATTGATGACAAATCGTACTTATCTACCGTTTCTTCATTATTCGCAATAGTTAACACAATAGGAGGTACAAATGGTCCTATTGTCACCTTATACTTTTGAATAAGCTCTAAAAACGGAACTATATCGAATTTTTGCATTATTAGTATAGCCGCACCAGCTCGTAATCCACATAGCAATATCGAATTCAGCGAGTATATATGAAACAAAGGTAACACACATATTATGACATCTTCACTATGTATCCATAAATTTGGATTTTCACCATCAACTTGTTGTGCTACACTTGTTACTAGACCTTTGTGAGTCAGCATGACTCCTTTTGGTAGCCCTGTTGTACCCGAAGAGTATGGCAGGGCTACCACGTCATCCGGGGATATTTCTACCTCCGGAAGACTATTTTCATCACCTTTTAGTAACTCCGAGAAATGTAAACACCCTTCTGGTGATGCATCGATTGTGAAAACTTTGATAGAGTTTTCATCTGCGTATTGTTTCACTTTTGGGGTGTGAGAAGCTTGTGTGACTATGATCTTAGCGTTTGATGCTTTAGCTTGTTTGATAATCTCAGGACCCGTGAAAAAAGGGTTGGCCATGGTTGATATAGCACCTAGGTAAGATGCCCCCATGAAGGTGTACACAAATTCGGGTGAGTTTGGTAGTAAGATCATGATGACATCACCTTTGTTGATACCATGTTGGTTGTGGAGAGATGAGGCTACTTTACGTGACGTGAGTTCCACGTCAGCGTAAGTATAGACTTCCCCGCTCGCCCCGTCTATAAGGCAGGGGCGAGCGCTGAAGTCTGAAATGTTTTCAAAACAATAAGAGTGTAGAGGAAGATGTTTTGGGATGTAGATATCGGGTAGCTTTGATCGGAAAATGATCTCTTTTTCTTGCTCCGGTTGTGAGGCCATCGGAAAAATGAAATGTTATTTTTTTTCTTTGGTAAGAAAGTGGGTGAGTTTGATAGGAAATAAATAAAAGTTGTAATAAAAATGTGAAGGTCTTTATACGCGTGGTATATAGTTTAAGGTTGGTGATTTAAGGGTAAATTGGGAATTTTTATGTATTAATTTGAAGGGTAGATATGGAAATTCATGTTATGGCACTGGTGTGGTTGGTGAGCTTGTGATTGGGTCCAATTTTCTTTTCTTTTTTTTCTTGCCTTAAAGTCTTGAGTTTATATTAGATTCTACGACTCGAAGAAAACTAGAAGATTAGATGTATTATACGTCATCAATAAAGACGAAATTCATGTTAGAACTTTGATATTTAGAACATTTGATATGGTTGGTGATTTGTAAATGTTTGTTTTTTTATTTGTACACACAATTTAATGTTAGTACAATTGTACATATGTCACATAATGTTTGTTGGTGTTTATATAGTGGTATATCTTAATTACTCGTAATAGTTGGTGTATGTATATCACTTCTCTTTCAATATTGGTTTTAATAGAGACAGATAGAAACTAGAACGGTAGACATGTTACAAGTCATCAATAAAGACAGACTTTGCATTAGAACTTTCGATACTAAGGTTGCGAGCCCATATTAGATACTACGAGTCTAAACGCAATGAAAACTACATTTTATAAGTCGTCGATAGAGATGAGATTCATATTAAACCTTTCGATATTAAAGTCTTGAGTTCAAATATTTTGATAGGCTTGGAAAAAAAATGAATGTATAAATGTGTTTAAAATACAATGAATATGAGGGAATAGAAAAGGAAAAAGAAAAAATTGTGAATAGTTATGTTTATCCTTTAAATTAAAGCTTTGAGTGACATTCACAATTTAATTGTCTTACCATGTTAATAGATAACGTGAAGTGTTTAATAAAGAAATAAAGCTAATACAAGTATATAACATGATTACCAAAGTTAAAGTCACGTTGTGTGAGTTAGGTAAGATTGGGAGTAATATTATTATTTTAGATTTAATACTCTAATATTGAGGAGCCATTTTGGAGTTGGTCAACTATTGGGTTGAGTTGGGTGGGTGATGTTTTAAAGTTTGACATCCAGGTTGGCTTGCCTTTTTCTCTACCTACCCCCACACGACTTACTCACCGGAGACACATCTTACTTGTCAAGATTCCGGTGAACATATTAGTACTACTATATGTTTTTGGGAAAATGATGTATGTGACTAACTTGCATGCTTAAAAACATAAGAAATTGTGTGAAATTTAAAAGTGAAAATCATGAGGGAGAGAAATTGTGTATACTATGTGTCAACTATCAAATCGAGTATGCATAAAATTAGACATTATTTTTAGTCATATTTATCATTACTCATGTTTTTTATATGGTTCCCAATCGACTCATGTTTTCGTAAACATACTAAAAAAACAAACATAAGAAATGTGTCTTCTAAGTATATCTAGCTCTATCGTTAACCATGACTTATTATCCTTAGCCAAGTAATTAAACATGATATTTTCAATTATATTACTAGTCCTTGTACTCACTTTTAAGCATTTAAAAAGAGTAATCACTTTCTTACACTATTTTTAATAGAAAAATGTTAAGCACTCTTATTTGATTTGCTTAATAATCGTCTTTTTAGGAGAGGAGGGATGACATTTGTTTGTACCGTAGTTTTGTTGGTCTAATATATTATTGCCTTTAAAAAATAATAATAATAATCATCCTCACCCGCTCCTGTAATGTTATTAATCTTTATTCTCATATTTTTTACTAATTTCTTAAGAAGAAGAAGAAGAAGAAGAAGAAGAAGAAGAAGAAGAAAACGTGATACATGAGAGGATTTAGCATTTCTTATTAGATTTTACCTTTGATAATACTCTTACCGTCTCAAATTAATAGAGTACATTTTTCTTTCGAATGTCTAATTTTATTGTCCATTAATCAAAAAAGACTAAAACGTTTGATCGGTTTTATTATATTACTTTAGTTAAAATTAATTACTCCTCCATCTTAAAATTATTGTCATGAGACAAAAATCACACAGAATTTCTTCCCATTTCTTAAATTGGGGTTTAAGCTCATTAAGCTCCATACCAAAGAGGTCCTTATTCACTTCACTTCCCGAACGATTCTTCCTAGTGTTGGAGGTCCTAACAAAGAGATGTTCTCGAATAACTTCCTTACTAGCAAGAGGGATATGATATGGATAGAAAAGCTCGATTGAATCAAGGCTTGAAAGGGGCCACTTATCCGTGTAGAGACAAGCACCACTACTAGGGACACCAAGCATTGTTCCAAAGTCTCTCAATTGGATGTGGTGAGGTGTTTGATTGGTTGTGAAGTCCAAAGATATCTCACCATCGTCGTCTAAAGCGAGGGTTAAGGTTGCATAAAATTCTAAGATGAACCTAGGACAAATTGGCTCATTGATATCAAGGAGACAATCAAAGTTGATTGCGGCGAAGTTTTGCCTAATGGATGTACCTTCTAGAAAGGCCGGATCAATGGTTCTACCTTCATGAACGTACCGTTTTTCTAAAGCCTTAAAGGTTTCTACTTGAACTTTATCAAGTCCTTTGGTCTTATGGTGTTTGGGTAGGTACTTAAGGGTTTCCTTGTGATCGGAGAATTTTGCGGGAGGCATGTTGATTCCTAGAAAAACACAAAGACTTATGTTAACGACTTTTAACAATGTGGATGTTCTAATGTGTTCCTATATGCAAACAAATGTGGAGATTTGGTTATCTTGACTCGTTTAGATGCCCAAATTGTTTTGTTATGCACATTTTGTTGAAAAAATAAAAGACAACCAAAACGCTCCTAATTGAATGTATCTTCGATTGAATGTACCCGAAAATACATATTAGTTATGTATTCCCTTTAGCATTCAAGAGACAATATGCAAGTGATGCTTCAATAATGTTTTTCATTTGTTTTAACAATATGGCGAAGAGTCATGTCCAAAATGATAAAACTATTTTGAGGGACAATGTACTTTGAGTGTTTGGTAATTCAAGATAACAACTAGTGCTAACTTAATAATCCAAAGAATACAATTCTTAACTAATGAAAGGCATGATTGGGTTGCAACCAAGTTTTTCCATGAATCAAAAAGTTTTATGCATAAACCCTAAGATTCTAGTTAATGAATGTAAATGAAAATGTTATACATGAATTTAAAATGCAATTATGATTAGAACACTTACAAAGTTGATTAGATTTGAAGAGATTGGGGTGAAAGCCCTAAAATTCGTGGGGTTGTGTGTTTTTGAGAGGGTTTTTGCTGTTTGAAAGGTGGATGAGTGAGTTAATAGGGTGTTTGGTTTTGAATATAAGATAAAACAATCTGCTGGTTCGGCGGAAACGGCGGAACCAAAAACTTGGTTCCGCCCGTATGGGCTGAGGGTTCCGCCAGTTCAGCAGCAAAACAAAGGAGATTTGTTGTGATTATTGTGATCAAAACTCTAGTGTTCAAACCTAAGGTTTTGAGTTTCATAAGTCCTAAACTAGGTCTAGGAAAGTTGAAAGATCCTAATCCAAGAGGTTTCGAATGGGTGTCTACCATTGTGGTTATCGGAATGAACGATATTGGTTGAGATGTTCCTCAATGAACATTTTTACCAATGTTAGACGATGAATCTCATTATGTCTTTCCAAGAGCATAATGGATTGGATAGACGCTGACGTTGACGATTCCTTTGTTGAAACGAGGAATTCCGTTGTTGACGTGAGATTGCTTCATCTCAAGGAGTTTGTTAACGTGCTTTTTCGTCCAATGTTGTTTTGAGAGCTTTAGGCTTCTTTGAGAATCATTTGGTAAGAAAGCATAAAAGTGCAAGTACAACTTGTGCTTTTTCTCTTATCTTAATTACTGTCATAATTCAACTCGGTGTACACTTATGGTTTCTATTCCCGTTCTTTTGGGATACCATAATCCTTGTGTAGCATCTTTTGACGTGTTCAAACACTCTCTTCCAAAGTAGATGTTTTAGATTCCTTTCTAAAACGAGCACATAGATAAGTACCAAACATAATGTCGAATCTAATTGTTATGAAAACAAGTAGTCTTCCGAACATTTCTCTATGTTTAGTTTTATCTACGGATTTACTAATCTCATTCTTGATAAGTCATCAACTACTTAACTATTGAGAACAAGAGAGTAATTAGGAACGTCTTTGAGTGATAATTTCTTGCTTTTGGAGCTTGCTTGTATTATCAAAAAAAATTTCAATTGATGACACTACGTTCACTCAATCAATTTTTGAAAAATCCAATTTGTCAAAACTCGTGGTTTTACTCTAATGTCCAAAGGCTTGTCTTTATCAAATTTGTTTGATTTTAACAATGACTCATGATTCAAGACGTATGACAATATTGCTAGATTCAATGTTTGACTCGAGGTAGGAGGACATTTTAAACTTTAACCTTAACATTGTGACACTCACTAGTATATGACTTTAGGATTTTAAACATCAATGTTCGTTCCTTTTAATAGTTCATCTTCCTTGTCATTTTACTTAACTTACTTGTCTTACCATTGTTGACTTTCGACTAAGTCATCATCTACCGAAGATGATATCTTAGAGGGAGGTGGTCTTTCGTTAAATGTTCTATTCAACGATTCCTCGACTCTTTAGGTTTCCTTTCATAAAACATTGTGAACTTTATTGATTTATGAAAAAGTCCAAGAGATACAACATCATATGACTGAGTGTCACTTTTAATGTGTAAATCCAAGATGTTAAAAATTCACTTTCTTCCATGCATCCTAATTTATACTTCATGTGACTTGTTTCACCTTACGTGTTTTATGTGAAATTATCATAAAAGAGTGGTTGAAGTAAACCACGATTTTAGACCCAAAGTGTGGAGTTTACGAATGTTGTTTAGCAAGCATCACAAAAGTGCAAGACATGTTAACACTTAGGAGATTCTTAGTTAGCTCACTTGTGACCAAGAGTTAAGTAAAACTTACTCAAGAGTTTCTCATGTTTATCTCTTGACGGTTAAGGAACCGAAACCACCTTATATCTCCTACTAGAACTAATAGATGAAATTCCTCGATGTAGAGAATCTAGTCTTAGTTATTTCTAATAGCACATAGGGATACACACTACCAATAACACATACTATAACACATAATTCAAGAAACAAGATACAATCAAAAGGCAAGTTGAAGTAATGTGTACCTTTCAAGATGCATAAAGATGCTATCAAGATGATAAGCTCAAAGCGTAAAATCTTGGTTTGACGATACGCTTGGAAGCTCAATTACTCATGTATCCAAAAGGGTTAGATAATCATATAAAATCATAGAATATGATATTCTTAATCCTTTTGTCATGAGTTTCTGTTAGAGGTTAATTTAATTCTAAATCTCTTTTCTAGATTTAACAAAGTTTACTTGCTTTGTTTTACTTGTTGATGGTGCTTTTGAGTTAAATCCTAATCCGGTTTTATCACTAAACAACTTTTGACTTCTCAAAAATCTTTCAAGAGATTTTGAGCTTTCATCAAATTTAGCTAACATTTTCCCTTTCTTATTTTTCCTTTTAATCTCATGTTTGTAATCTAGACATATTTTACATTCTAGATTAATTTCAACATTACTCTCAAGTCTAGACATTTTATCTTCTAACAAAATTTCCTTTTCAAAATTATTCACAAAAGATTTTGAAGACTCATTGTTGAAGATGGTTTTTAGGTTTGTGTTACCTAAAAGTTTAGACTCATTTTCTAATTTAGAAAATTCTAAGAGAAATGTGTCAAAGCAAAAATGTTTGGTTTCAACATATATCTTGCTAGTTGTTTCAATAAATTGAGAATTACTAATCGGATGATCATCTTCGTCTACATCCGTGTCACTCCATGATTCACAAGCAAGTTCTCTTTGACATGC